>JAWLRI010000942.1:1748320-1759878 GCA_034781795.1 Crypturellus tataupa | reverse complement strand
TCCCATTGGCCTTCTTGGCCACGAGGGCACCCTGCTGCCTCATGGTCAACCTGTCATCCACCATGACGCCCAGGTCCCTCTCTGCAGAGCTGCTCTCCAGAAGGTCGGTCCCCAGCCTGTACTGGTGTCTGGGGTTATTTCTCCCCAGGTGCAGGACCCCCCACTAGTGCTTGTTGAACTTCATAAGATTTATCACCACCCAGTTGTCCAGTCTGTCCAGAACCCTCTGGATGACTACAAAGGAGCCGGTGGCTCTGGTAAGATGGGCTGGCAGCTTGTTGCTAGGCCGCTCAAAGGAGGGTTTCTCAGAGAAGGAAGGTTGCTGCCTTGTAACAGCTGCATGACCTGGAATTCTGCTTGTCTGGGCTTTGCTCTGGGCTGAGCAGAGGAACAGTTTGCGATGGTTGTGGTGAGTGCTGTGTGAGGCTGGGTCTGTGCTGTGAGCCTGCTGCTTACGCGGTCAGAACTCTGTAGGCTTTTAGGTGGCCTTGACAGTATTGGTCAGACCTCACAAGTGAAGAAGCTGCCTATTTGGAGTATGAGGATCAGGAATGGCTATTTGGATGGGAAGTAAGAATGTGCTTGTGACCAAGGCTTGCAGATGTGCAGAGGGTAACTGGAGAGGCAAGGGCAACACTGTGGCACCGAGCCCCTGGGCACCACTGCAGAAGCTGGAGGGGCTCAGCCTGAGGAGAGTGGAGAATCGAGTCCTCCAGGTGCCAGGACAGTCATTTTAGCACTGAGCTCTGGATGCAGGAAATTGATGGTTATTGTTTTTGCTGCTTGATTTTTTTTTTTTTTTTTTTTTTTTTTAAATTGACACCTCCAATTTTGAGGAGCAAAAAAACAAGCATCTGGGAAGAGCGGTAAATTGCGAGTGACATTCCGCGCTCCTGTAGCTGAGAATTTGGTGGTTAGGCCCCTAGGAAGGGCTGTAAGTTTAAGTTCCTACTCTTGGAAAGTCTCTGCTGACTAGCTAAGAGTTTGTGAACTTTTAAGAAACTGGCAGTGTGTGGCTGCCTAACCAGAATTTCTTTAGGAGGTGAACATATCTGTCCTCAAACATCTTGAGGACTTGCAGAGTGAAGAGCAAAGCTGGTATCTGGCTAGTAGAGTTATTTCCTCCTAAAGTCCCGTGTTCACTTGTTCTTTATTCTGTCAGTTGGTAATTGAGCACATCCACTAGCTGGCACACATGGCATGGCAAAATGATCTCTTACATACATTTATTTTAACAAGAGAAAGAGTAGGAACTTGTGTTACTATTTATCTGCATATGTATGAAAAGTTATTTTATGTTTAGAATTTAAGTTTAGAAAAGTTATTTTAAGTTTAGAAAAAAAAACAAGTAGCCAAAGCATATGCAGATAAATAGGAACACAACTTTTCATGAGGAAAAAGAACAATACTTCTAATATATCAAGTACAACAAGCATGTGCTGACAATAGTATTAATTTTGGCATCTGGGATTATAATTTTACAGTAATTTTACTAAATGACAAATTTTCCACCATAGATATTCCTAAAAATTATTCTCTGTAAGATGGAGTATTTTTGAATGCATTAGCTGTAGCCTTCACGTTTTTCCTCAAACTCTTCATCTTAATCTTGTGCTTTTCAGTATAAAAGGAAAGAGCAACAAACTGCTGAAAAACAACCCCTGCAGAACATGGACAGGAAATAATAATATTAGTAGCAATATAGTTGCTTTGAACCGCAAAGCTGAGAACTGCAATGAATTCTTGGGTGACAAAATTGTCAATTTGTCTCTGAAGAAATTCTGATTCAGATGTTTTCTTTTTTGATCCTTAAAAAAAAAATTGCTTATGACCATTAGCACTAGCATGGATGAAAGGTGCAGGGAAGCGCTTCAGAGAAGGAGCATTAACTGTTGCTTTTCAGTTTCTTTTATAGAGCTACTGCTTCACCATGGTTTTTTTGAGGATGTCTGAAGTAACCCCGAGGGATTCAGAGTTTTGAGCAAACCTTTATTGCAGCAAGTTCTCTCCAAACTCATCAAAACCAAAAGTGGTGTTTTCCAAAGAACAATCACTAGTCTGGAGCAGGGTTCAAACTGGCTTGCAGACAGTGTAGTGTTTCGCAGTTGGCAATATGTATTTATAGTTGTGTAAAGACCATTAATTTTTTAGGAATAGCTGACAGGGAACATGGACAATAAAGAATTGTCTTGTTACAGTCAATCCACCACCACTTTTTGAAGCTGCGAGGTGCTACTGAAGCCTTTAAGTATTCATAATTGAATATTAATACTAAGTTGTGGCAGCATATTTCACTAGTAGATATCAGAAGAAGAATAGCTTATTCTGAACAGTTGTAGTTATGTGTCAGTCTTGTACCCAGCAGAGGCTTTGGATGGCATCTTTTTTGTTGTCAATTTTTCAGTCTTTTACTGGCAATCTGTCAAGTAACTGTGTCAAAGCTGAATGTGTGTTTGAACTGTATTGGCAGTACTGCCCTCCCTGGAAGTCTTGCCTTGCCTTGCCTATCTCTTTTGACTATATGGCTGCATAAGCACTACTACTGCAGTAATTTTCCTGCTGTGCTTTATACATAGTAAAATACTAGGCAGGTAGGACTATTGCCAGGATGAGATAAGTTAAGATTTGAACTTGAAACTTCTGGGAACACAAGTATCTTTCATTCTGAAGTTGTTATGGATATATTGCTAATAGCTATTACTCAAAAATAAGAGGCTATCTGTGAAAGAATATAGTTGTGATGGTGACAGTTATAGATTAACAAGCCTCAATAATGAAGAAATTGTTCAGAAAAATCCATAAATGAGAGAACCTACAGAATGAATATTTTATGATAATAGAACATGCTGATACTTCGAAATTATTTCAGAGTCAATAGATGAAAAATAATGGCTTAGTCAAATAGTTTTCTTGCAAGAATCATTAAGAAAGTCATATTTGAATATATTGTGTTATGGTTTGAAAACTCAAGGTGGTGAGGATTATTTTTTTTACAATAGAGAATGTGATTTAATAAAAAAAAAAAAAAAAAGAAGCAATACTCCAAGATTAGCAAGGTCAGCCCATGCAGCTTTATTTGAACAGCCAGGAAGTGGTACTTGCTGGTGATGTCCAGGTATTTTGAATCTTCCAAATTAGAAGTTGATCTCATGTTTCCTGGGCACGTGCACTCCCGCTCCTCCCTTCTGCATCTACTTCTTCTTGCCTATATTGTTAGTTGTCTCTGATGCTCATGCACTGAACTAGCCTAACTCTAAAGCAGTTGTGCACTGCTTTATCCACTTTGATTTTTGTTGTTACTAATTTAACAGTTGAATCAGCACTCAAAAGGTCTGACAGGCTAAGCAGTATGGGAAAAGCTGACAGGTCAAAATTTTTTCACTGGTAATAAATTGTTAAATGCCTAACTTAGTTTCATGGAATTGTGTTCTCAAGTACTGTGAAAAGCTGTAAGTGTGTGATTAATTACAAGTGTGTGTAGGTAAACATACACTGGCTGTTTAAATGATACTTACACCTAGAAATCTGAAAGTGTTATGAATTAATACCAGTATAGCAAGAAAGCTGAGCTCCTCCCTTCCGTCTATATTGGAGATGTAATCCTTTGCCTATAGTTTCAATAGATAATAGATAGATGTTTCATCTGAAAGTATGTTTAAAAAGAAATGACCAAGCGAGTGCTGGTCTTCAGAGTCATCATGATTCTCCAACACGTAAAACAGCTAAAAGAAGTGAACAGTTGGACCCAAACTGTACTATTTAATAAATTTATAGGTTTGTAGTTTTGGTTTTTGTGGACGAAGCAATTGAAATGTGCTTTGTCTTTTTTTTTTTTCCCCGAAAGAGAATAATGTACAGAAGGTGCAACAGTATTCCAAAGATCTTGTACCATATTTGTTTTCTTATCTTACAGCCTGTAATTACTGGAATTAAAGTGTTACATAACTTAGTAGGTAAGAAACAAAAGCCAAAAATTGAGCTCCTTGATTAATCATGACATATGAACCTCTGGTTATTTTATAATCGGTATTTAGGTAATTCATAAATCTGGGCACTTGAACATCTTGGGTCAATAACATTGTAACTACATATCCAGAGGGTGCGGCAAGCAGCCTTTATTTTTCTTATGGTTAAAAGGGTTTCAGGAGCTGTGCCTGAATCTGGCTATTGAGCTACACTGTTTGTGAACCAAGAGGGAGGGAGGGAGGGAGGTTTTGTCAGTTCTGTAGTTTACGCTGTAGTTTGCATCTGCAAACTGCTGCATCTGCAAACTGCTGCTCTTACAGAATGTAGGACTGCATTTATCTAGGCTACAGTATCTTTAAAATGTATAGTTTGGCATATTTGAACTCGTGAGTCGTTAGATATTCAAGTCTGAGTATGTAAGTGAATTGGTTTTCTGTGGCTAGAGAGGGAGCTTTTAAGGAAGGTGAAACCTACTGGGGTATGTCCATGAGGGGCCAACTATGCATTGCTGCTATTTTCTGATGAAGAAAGGAGATTTTAGGTTCCACCACCTCTTGACAGGAGGAAGGAAAATTAAGGACAGCAGACTTCCTGTGGAAAGGGAAAAAGGCCTTTGGGTAAGATACCCCTCCTGTGCGCTTAGGTAACACCTGACAGTTGCTAATGCTTCACTTTGTGGGACCTAAAGCACTTGTTTCCAGGTCCTTGCAGAGTAGTACACTTTCCCTTTTGCTTTCCCTTCCTGTCCCATCTTTCCCTTTATTTCCCCTTTCTCAAAAGATGACACATCTTCTTGTGTGGAAACTAGTATTAAAAGTGATTTCAGTACATTACAGAATATAATTTGAAGACCTCCTGGCTTTTCCTTTGATCATAATTCTGTTGTCTGCCTTTCAGACAAAATAGCATTAGAAGTAAAAGGTAACTAGAAAACCCACAGTGGAAATTGTAAAACAAGTTCTGTAAAATATCATTTAAATGCTTCCTACTCTTTACCAATTCTCCTGTGAAGTTTCACCATAAAACATACTGAAATCATTGCTTCCTGATTCCAAAACTGTAAATAAATTCAAATCACCTTAAAGAATTTTTTATGTAATAAAAATGCTGAAAGCCATGGAAACTAAGATAGTGCCTTGGCTTCCATTTCGTGATTTCTTTCTTGGGACTTAAAGAATAATATACTTTGGAGTTCAAGTTTGTTTAAACATGAACACTGATGGTATAGGGAGCTGGACGTCTAAGACCGAAGAGCTTTTGAATCAAGTGTCTCTGTATGTGCTGGCAACAGATTTGATGGATGACAACATGGTCTTCGTGTAAATGCTTCTGTTCTGACCTGCTTGTTTGCTGGCAATGTGAGCTGGTACTTTGGGGATTATTGCATTTTAGGAATTATCCAAAAGGCTGTAGTATACTTGCAGCATTTGAGACGCTGCTGTATCAGATCACTTCTGTGAAATGCATTTCTCATATTGCTTCTATTGTAACTAAAACAGAAAACTGCTACTTAGTGATAACTGAATCGCTTGTACAATGCAACAACTTGTTCCACTGCTTGGTAAGTGTGGTAGTGCAGTCACTGTTGAACAACTTATTTTGTTTCTGGAACTTGAATTATCATTTAATACTTACAGACGTAAGATTTACTGTTCTATTGAATTTTATATGAATATGCAAAAAAATCAACAAATGTGTAGTAAATTGCTTCAGTGCAAATCCCTATAAGTAACCCTCCACCATACCTGCAATTTTTCTGTGTCTCCTTATGTAGACTGTATAAAGCAAGTGCAATGTTAAGGCAAAAGTAGATCTTCTAGAATTACCATTGATTAAGTGGTAAAACTATTGAACCTCTGCTTTATTTTTGATTTTGTGTCAGATTCAGTATTTTTTATATTTGTCTGCTGAATTATTTAAACAAGTACAGTTTGAGTCTGCTTCTGTAATCAATCCCCTATGAATCGAATTCTTCTAATATGAAAGACTTCTATTATAAGGGTTTTCATTAAGAAATGATTTTCTTTCTATTTGCACAATTTTAGTAACCATGACAGTATTTCTTACTATGGAGAGAGGAGGAAAAAGAAAAAAAAAGTTTTTTAAAAAAAAAAAGGGGGAGAAAAAAAAAGGAAACTTTTCTTGACCTCTTTGGAAAGGAGACCTTTGTTTTTTCCCTGCGTCTTTGGTATTTTGTTCATTTTAATGTGTAAAAATGTGTGTGCTTTCTGAGAATGTAATCTAAATCATATTTTAATTTTTAACCCAGGAGATGCCAGTAGTAGAATCAAACCCAAATTTCTAAATGATTAACAAGTTGACTAAGACTAACTTATAGCAATATCCAAGCAAAATGCTGTTCAGTGGAGATGATGTGTTCCACTTGTCTTCAATTTCATAACACTTGACATGCTGCTTAAAATGAGCTTTGTTAAAGATTAACTTGAACTTGGTTTATATTCTCTTTTATAACTTTTAGAAATATAAAGAGAAAGATAAACACAAGCAAAAATATAAGAAGCAGTCTGAGTCCTCACCATCCTTGGTTCCATCTCTTACTGTAACTACAGAGAAAGTAAGTTTATATTTTTTTTTATCCCCCTCATTGTCTTCATTTACTTAATGTTGAAATATCATAATTATTACAGTGTATGTGCAAGAGCTTTAAAAATGGAGTAGACTTTATATGCTGTCAAGCATATTTAATATATTTTCCTAACATGCAAAATCCAAAAATACTTTTGGGTTTATAGGATGAAAACCCCTCCTTTCTTTTTTTTTTTAATAACTGATTACTTTTTTTTTTTTTTTTTTTTTCTTTTGCCTGGAGTATTTCCTTCACCTTCTCTCACTTTTGCAGGTGCTCATGTGATGTCATCTTTCCCTTCTGTGTGCAAACCTAATGTGCTATATGTGTGCATCAGGGCTAAAGGCTTGTCAAGCCTTGGCATGTACTGTGCATATTAAGAATGATTATTATGCAAATCTATTTGCGTTTCCAGAACTCTTAAGACTTGCAGCACAGGGGTGGTACAGCTCTTCCATATGCAGGGATATATGTGGAGCAGAAAAATTTTAGGGGGAGTGTGGGCAGCTCCTAGTGCAATGAGAAAAGAAACATTTTTTTGGGAAAAAAAACCTACAAGCTGAATTAATTGTTCTGGGAAGACTTACGGGAAATGTAAGGGATCCCTGATGTAGTACACAGAGTTAACCTGGTAATTACAGTAGTAAATATTGACTGACTTTGAGAACAGGATTAACATTCATAAACTGGCTAGTAAAGTCCTTCCAGCTAAACTAAGGGAGGGAAATGGGGGACAGCATCAGGGAACTTTCCTTTCTGGAAGGCTTTTTGTACAGAAATGAAGGCAGATGCTGCAGTGTTAACAGACTGTGTGAATAGTGAAGGGGGAGCCTCAAACTGCATATTATATTATGTTCAAAAAAGTCTGGGTATAAGCTCTAGAGGACTGCGAAGATTGAAGCCATTTGTTAAGTAACTAGACGTTCTGCTTCCATCCTCAAAGCCTCATCTTCTGTCACTCTTGTTCTCATATTAGATCTTTATCTTATAGAACATAACATTATAAAACGACAATTTATTTAGGAGTAAGTAAGGTAGATAAATTATTTTGTGAAGCCACTAGCTTAATAATCTAAAACTTGTGCACGCTGTGTATGTTCTCAAAACCATTGACGTATGTGTAACTGTTTTAGTGCATTGTATTGTAAAACACTCCTTGAAATGAAGAATGTATCTGAAAGAAGAATGTCTGACAAAAATGACACCAAATTTACTTTGCTTAGTACTGGTTGTATCATAATAGCATTGAAGACCTTCTGAGACAGCATGCAGATCTCAACATGCTTTACAGCACTTTTTGAAACAGAAATATACTTGTCACAGCAAACTTTCAAAACTGCAGTGAGCACGTGCATGGCTGTTCTTTAAAATCTACGGAAAGGGGGATTCAGGCAGGCTAAATGTTTCTGTGGTAAAAAACAACTAAATCATATTGTCCTGACCTTTCTAGTGACTGAAAGTGTAACCGCATATCCTTGCTCCAAACCAAACCTCTGCACAGTATGTGCAAATTAAGGTCTATTTGTCATCACTTAGCCCTGACCCAATCCATAGAAATAAGTTAAACTCCTAATGATTTTCTAAAAACTCCTTTCCTTACAGTAATGGATAAGAGGGATTAGATGACATCAAAATAAGGTTGTTGCTGCTCTGTAGAGCTATCTTTGCAGTTAATATTCAACTGAGTGGGTAGGAGTTGAAGAAGGTGTTGAATGAGAGGAGCAATCGCAGATCCTGTAAGGAGCTGGTTTTATTCCAGATTATTGCATATCTGAAAACCCTTTGTTCAGTTAACTCACATTTGAATCATTCCTCCTGAGCTCAGGTCAAGTGACACATTAGTTTCATCTGAAAATCAAGTGAGCATGACTTTCCAGTAGGTCAAAAAGATAACTGTTAAACCCTGAATTGGCTCCATGTTAATTAGAAACTGTTACCAGTGTAGTAATTGAGGCATATTATTTTTAACTTGATACTTTAACAGACGTAAAATAATTTTCCTCCTTCACTGTTATTCAGAAAAATCCACACTATGTTTTTCCTGCAGTTTTAATGGAGCTATGCGAAATTTCAAAGGACTTTATTTTGCCTTCCTTTTTAGGTAGGCAAATTAAAATAAGTTCTTTTCTAGCTTAAAAAAAAAAAAGGAATTTATATAGGCTATGTGGAGTCTTTCCATAATAGTGGATACTTTACAGGTACTTTGTACATGTTCAAAATGATGTAGTGTATATGTATATTTTTTTTCCTGCAAAAAACATTGTACCGAGAGGTGTTTTTTTGACTACGTGCCATGGTTTGGCTTACTTGCTCTAGGAAGAAAAGAGTAGTAATAATAGAACAGTGTGGAAATGTGAAATGTGTTTCTTATTTTTTAGCTTAATATTACCATGGAGACATTGTTATTTGTGGGCCTGAAAGACATAGTGGTGCTCAAAATTACATAATAAAGTCTTAGCTTTGAACTTTAGGATAACTAGAGTCATTTCTGTTGAGTGGCACTGACAAAACCTGCCATAGGTTTTGGCTATTGGACTTGAGCATTATATCCCATGGAGAGCATCTAGTGCGTTTTCTTTGCTTCTTCCTTTTAACTCGTGATGAGTGTAGGAGCTTTGTCTCTATGTGGCTTTTAACCCCACTAGGTCTCATAGGTTTCCTGCGAGTGGTTTATAGGGATTCAGGAAGAGCCCAAGCTAATGACAAAGTGTCTGAAGAGAGCAGGCTTGGGGGTTTCATCCACTGGCCTATTCTGCATGAAGAGACCTTGGTTCTTCTAAAACAAAGTATTAAGTAGACCATCTTGAATTCTGAGCTTCATGAAGTACTCTGCTGTTTTTGGAGTAATTTGTGTGTGCCTGTGTGTTGGGGTCTGGAAGGGGGCATCCTCCTTAGCTTTGTATAGTGTTTGCGTGGAACAGTAAAGCAGACCCCCCAAAAAACCCCCAAAGCAGTGGGGACTAGCAAGAAACAAAAAAACAAACCAACTCTCACCTAGACTAATAGGACAGTAGAGCAATTTGTATGGAAATTATGTTTTTAAAGAAGCTGTTGATTCTCTACTCCTTGAATAGATATAACCCCCCTCTGAGCAGTTCATACAGTGCAGGGAGCAAATAGATTGAAAATTTCATCTTCCTAAAAGCTTGCGTATTAAATTGTGAGCACTTGCAACTGGCAAATACCTTCTGTATAAATATCATGGCTGTTTTAATTAAAAATGTAACTTTTCTGCCAGATATACAAAACGCCATGTAAGGGCAAGGAAGCATTCTGCTTTAGGTATAAATTCAGCTCTTATCCCAATCAAGCAAGAGCAAAACTGGGTGTATTCTTGACTATTGAGGCATGTGTTTGTGTGGTCCATAACAGAGGTAAACTTCGCTAATATGTTCTATTCTTTCCTGGGAAGAATCAGGAGACAGCTAAACTTGTGTGAACAGATGCGTATCTTATAGGTTTAATCAGTATTTTTTTATCTAAGAAGTTTTATACAATCAAAAGGCTATTTTAGTAGCAGCTTTGAGAATGATACAACAATAAAAATACAGTATTTCCTTCTTCCTGATTTTGCTTTCATTTTAATTCTTCTAATATTAAAATTGTTCTATCCCAGCTGTGTTTTTCACACAGCTGGGATAGAACAGTTGGGATAATGAAAATTAGGAAACAATTTTATGTCCTTTGCCTGGCTTCCTAAGTGACTGTGGAGCAAGCAGCCTGCCTGTCTACCCATCAATTTTTTTTTTTTTTTCATTAAGAACCATTTTGACAAAACTTTCTGGGAGAGTAAGGCCCGAGGGGAGCTGCAGTGCCAGGGCAGTTGGGTGGGCTGCAGCTGAGGGGTAAGGAAGCTGCTGGCACTTCCACTGCTCCTGGAACAACTTTGCTAGCTGCCCTGCACTACGTAAGACCTGTATTTTTTTAAAAGAATTTGAAATATTTATTATTTTTTTAAAAGTGAAATAATAATGTAATATGTAAATGGCATACAGAGGCTGTGTAATTGCAGGTATAACAGTAAATCTGTTCAAGTCAGACCTTGGCTATAGCTTTAGTGAAATAAAGATTTCAACTACAGGTTATGTTATTTTTAAGCGTTCTCTCCACAAAATCATATTTTGTGCATTTTAATCATGTGTATTGACAATTTAACATTTTATTTATGTAACTTCTGCTGCTGCTTCTTAAAATTCTTCTACATTTATCACTTAAAAAAGAAATTTTAAACCTAAAAGTGTATGAGAACATATTTAAACCATATGCCATATTTTTCAAAGTGTTCATAACTTCTGCAGGTATAAATGAGGAAAGCAGAGTACAATAAAATGTTAATATACAACAATATATATTTACTAAAACAAGTATGTACCTGATTGAAAATATCTGCCTTCTTATGACAGCTGTAATTCAAGAATTCTCTTGTTCAGATAGCAAAAGTAAGTTTGTTATTAGGTAGATCTTTTCAACTTGAGGTATGGAAAGCTTTATGTGTATGTACTGAATTCTGTGCAATGTGAGTAATTTTACTGATTTAAATAGGATTGCAAAATAAATAAAATTGAATATAACTTGTAAGTTTGTACAACTGGCTGCATTATTTTGTTTGGTTTTAGATATAAAAACAAATCAGTAATAATTACTGCTCTTGCTTAGTAGAACTAATAGCTATTTTATGTTAACTGTGGTGGATATGTCACTGTAGACTAGCACTAATTGTTTTAAATGATCTCTTGGTAATGGCACTGAGCTGAAAAGTAACAGTAGCTTACTACTTTGTAGATATGAAAATAAGCTTTTGAAGTAAACTATTTTAATTTGGTTACAATAGAAACTTGAACAGCTGTAAAACTCTTAGCAGTGTATATTGTTTTTTTTTTTTTTTTTTTTTTTTTTTTTTTTTTTTTTTTTTTTTTTTTTTTTTTTTGTTTTTGTTTTTTTTTTTTTTTTTTTTTTTTTTTTTTTTTTTTTTTTTTTTTTTTTTTTTTTTTTTTTTTTTTTTTTT
>JAWLRI010000942.1:1592832-1748220 GCA_034781795.1 Crypturellus tataupa | reverse complement strand
TTTTTTTTTTTTTTTTTTTTTTTTTTTTTTTTTTTTTTTTTTTTTTTTTTCAATTTTTGTGTGTGACCTGTTTCTTTAATTTCCTTTCTCCTACCAAAATGCTAGACATACACAAGTACTAGCAACAACTCCATGTCAGGCTCCTTGAAGCGGTTGGAAGATACTACAGCTCGATTCACAAATGCAAATTTCCAAGAAGTTTCTGCACATGTTTCAAGTGGAAAAGATTCCTCAGAGGCGAGAGGGTCAGAGAGCAAAGGGAAGAAATCTGCAGGTCACAGCTCAGGTCAGAGGGGAAGAAAGCCTGGTCCTGGAAGGAATCCAGGAACAACTGTGTCTGCAGCCAGTCCTTTCCAGCAAGGTATCAATTGTTATGCAGTGTTTCTCCTACTGCTTTGATGTGAATTAGACAGAAACCTCATATTTTTAAAACTTGGAAAATTTTAAATTATATTTCATATTTTAAAGAAAGTTTATTTGTTGTCATTATATAAACAAAGAGTTCTGCATCTGCAAAGGGCAAGACTGATGCTTTTGTTTAGGCTGTTCTCTTTAAACGCTGAAAAAAAATTTCTGTTACGGAAAATTGCTCTGGAGTAAAAATTCAGTATAGGGAATTTGAGTCTGCAGAGTTTTCTTAGCTCTTTAAAGATCTAATATTAATGGTTTAAAATTAGTAAATGTTAGAACAAAGTTGGTTTAGCAACTATGTAAACCCTAAAATGCATGCAAACACCCTCAAACATTTTTTGAGATGCAAAGATATTAAGTATAGCATGTTCTTCAGTGTTCTCTAATTTTAATTTTTTCACTGAAATATATAAGCTGAAGGTGGTTACATGACAAGTATATTCAGTTTATTCAGCATATCAGGTGTGAGAGGTTTGAGGTTTTGAACATACTAAAATTCACTAAATCTACTTTTGGCACTTTTCAAAAACAAATTGTGTTGAGAATCCTTTGTCAGGATTTTATTCAAAATAAAAATGAAAAGGTCTATTTTTTAATACTAAAAATAACTACTAAATTTTAATTTAATTTAATTTTGAAATACAGATCAACAAATCAGGTTCTATAGGAAGGTATATGTTATTTAATAGTTTTCATTGTGGTAAGTAAAGTATGATAGTTGACTGTCCTTTCTGGTTTGTGATGATTTTTTTTCTTTAAATTCTAATTACCTTGCCATTATGCACTGGGGAACTTTAAGCTTGTCTAGTTTATTATTTATTTATTTTGTTGCGTTTGAAATACTGAAGTAATTTTAGTTTGCTTATGTTTTCAAATAAAACTTTGAAATTTGTCTTCTGGATTCCTGCATTTAAAGAAGAAACTTGCCTAATGAAGATGATGATATGGATCTTTATTATGCCTAGACTTTTTTAAAGCTGCACTGATTTAAATTAATACAGTTAATTTAAAATACAAAACAAATGGTTTTGAATTTCTAAATTACTGTCCTAATGCAAATTATATATTTTTTAATGAGATTATTAATAATGGTTAATGAAGCACTAATGATAAAATATTATTTTTTTTAAAAGGACAATTTTTAGTGGTTTGGAAAACAAGATATTTTTTAGATTCTAACTAATTATCTATACTGTCATGTTTAGGATTGCTTTCTTAAAGAGATTGTAGTTGCTGGTAGATGATGCAGGCTTTACTGAGCTGCTGCTGCCACCCTTGTGTCACCATAGAAAACCACTAAGTGTCAGTGACAGTGCTGGTCTCTGCACTACAGTACTGTCTCTGCACGCAGTATTGGTGTCCGCTTCCTAAGTAGGCCTCCTTTTCCGTCTTGTGTGTGTGCTAACAGTGTGCTGAAGTGACCCCATTCCAAATATTACGGAAGCAGTGTAATTCTCATGTAAAAAGAACACAAAAGAACTTCACAGGTTTCTGAAGGTATAAAGAAGCCTTAAAGTGCTACTTTATTCATTTTACCCCTTCCTCTCCTGTTCTTTTGAGGAAATGTCTCTTGTGAGGAGCACCTCCACAACCAGGGGAAATTCAGTGCAATTGCTGCTCCCTTGACCCACACCGGACCTTGGGCTTAGGCAGAATGTCAAGGAAGGCTGCGTATGTGCTGGAAACGTCCCAGCACATGTGTGTCAGGTTTAGGCTTTTCAAATAAAATGGTCTGTTGTAAAGAAACTTCTGTGACTTGCATGGTGTTTGTTACAGCTTCACAACTGGAGGGATATCAAAGTTGTCAAAAAGGTCGAGCTACTCTTTTCCTTTTATACGTTTTGCTTTGTGTCCTAAACATGGTGAATCTGAGAATTGGATCTGGCAGAGGGAAGAACACCAAACAAACAATAAAAAAAAAAAAAAAAAAAAAAAAGAGCTACTTTATCATAATTACTGTATCTCTTAATAACACTGTTCGTAAAGCTGCATTTTTTTTTCTAAGATATTAATCTTTATAATCAATCATTTTATTATTTTTTTTTTTTCTTCTTCTTTCACTAGGTAGTTTTTTGGGCACTCCTGGGAGCATAAAGTCATCTTCTGGAAATTTAGTTCAGTCTCCTCAGGATTTTTTGAGTTTTACTGAAACAGATCTGCGAAGTGACAGTTACAGTCATTCTCAACAGACTTCATCAACCAAAGATGTACATAAAGGAGAGACTGGGAGTCAAGAAGGGGGTGTCAATTGTTTCAATTCCTTAATCGGTCTCCCTTCAGCTGTTTCACAATCTAAAAACTTTGACAACTCACCTGGAGATTTAGGTAACTCAAGCCTTACTTCTACAGCATACAAACGAGCTCAAACATCTGGAATAGAAGAAGAAACTGTAACAGAGAAGAAGCGGAAAGGAAATAAGCAGAATAAGCATGGTCCTGGTAGACCCAAAGGAAACAAAAGTCAAGAAAGTATTTCCCATCTTTCAGTTTCTTCCGCTTCCCCAACTTCATCTGTGGCATCTGCTGCAGGAAGTGTGACAAGCTCTGGTCTTCAGAAATCTCCAACTTTGCTCAGGAATGGAAGTTTACAAAGTCTTAGTGTTGGCTCATCTCCAGTGGGTTCAGGTAGGCCTTTGTTGGATTTGTTTTCTTATCTCCAAAGATGTCTTTGTTATTTTAGCCTCAGTTCTGAATAAGCTTTTCAGGAACAGAATATTATTTTAAGTGTCTCAAAAGTGGTCTCAGAGAAAAGTCAAAAGCAGAATATGAATTTTCTAAGAATAAGTTTTACTGCATAGATTAAAGATTATTGTAAGAATAAGTTCAGTTCTATATATAGCTGTAGTTAGTCTGTAGTTGGATGTAGTAGACTGATGAGCCTATGTTCAATGTAAATGCAGCTTTTTGAGGCTGCAAGGAAAAAGGTATCTGCTCTAAAACCAGTGTGCTTTGAAAATGGTTTAGCTAAAATTAGTAGAAGTATATCAGTCTGTAGAGTCTTTATGCTTGGTTACATATAGAGAACAAAATTGGTATTCAAGAATGTCAACTGCTGAAATTAGTGGCTATTGTGTCTCAATTATTTTTTTAGACCTCAGTTAATTAAAAATCCATGTAGAGAAATTATCAGTCAAAACATGTGATAGGATAATTTGAATCTGGCCCCCTCTGCAGCTGGATGATGATTTCATGTTCTTGTGTGCTTTTTGCAGTTGAAATTGGCTGGTTTGTTCTTCCTCTCTTCTAAATGTGTTTGCAATTTGGGCTGTTGAGAGACTTTCTGTTCTTCGTAAACCTGTCTGCGGAATGGCCATGCAGAATGCTGTCCAAGACTGCAACATTTTCTTCAAGGCCTTTTTATGTTTGGTTTTTAAAAATACTATGCAAACTATTTAATAACAATTTTGCATAAATTTGGGATTTTGTTTTTGTTGTTCTGGAGTGGGTTCTTTTGAGGAAGAAGGAGAAATGGAGCTTGAATTTTAATTCTGGGCAGGATTTTATGCTTTTATATTCCATATTTGCACTGTATTCCAGGTTTTTAGCAATGCATACTTCGGGGAATAATACAGAACTTCCATTTCGGAAATATATATTTCTTTCAAAACAAGGCTTGTACTTAAAAGGTGTACCTGATCTCAAAAGCTCGTTATTTAACAAAGATATAGAATATAGGAAAATATCGGATTCTAAAGGGAAATAATGATAGAAGCAGTGGAAGTTAGATTCAGAAGACTTCTTTTCCTAGGAATTAATAGGGAGAAAGAGTTTCAGAAAATAGGCGGGAAACTGGGACTTTTAATGTCAATTAAGAAAAAAAAAAATTAAAGCATGTTACCTTGGTTTTCTTATCCAGCAGGATACTCTCCAGCAGCTATAGGTCAGGATTCCAAATCTTTCGGTGTAAACTTTCTCATCCCAATATCATGCCTTTGTGATGGGCAATGTTTTGTCATAGTTGTGGTAACAGATGGAAATACAGGACCTTTGTTTGAAGTAAATGACCCGTGGTTCCCCCTTTCTGTTTGGTTTGAACTTTCTGATCTTGTCAGCACTGAGACCAGAGCCCTTCCTAGTCAGTTCCACCCTTGTTCCCTTCCTCCTTCTTACAGTTCTCACTCTTCCATCTATAAAATGTGGGTGGTGTTGATCATCTTTGTAAAAAGCTTTGAAAATACATGGATGGATACACCATGTAAGACTTGTTGTTTTGCCTTTTTCTGTCTTTTATTACAATATTCACGTACATCTTCAGCTGTCTATTTAGAAGTTATTTGGAAATCTAGAGTTTGATCTATCCTGTAAAACAATGATCTTCTCTGATGATTCTCAAGAGTTAATTAAATAATCTGCAGACTGAAAGTTGCTGCCTTTAAGTATGATATCTAAAATCAATCGCAAACTTCTGTTTGAGCCTGGGCATTTTGTTTTAACGTACTTTTCTCCCTACTTATCCTTCCTATTATAGTGGTAGTACTTTTTTCCTCACTTCGTCATAAGCATGTTTTGGGTGTAACAATCCGTTTACTATTGTGGACACTTGATGTTACTTGAATGAGTCAAAGTTTATGGATATTATCAATATATTGGAAGCATATAAGTATTGGAAACATAAGTGTATATCAGGTTCATATATAGATCTTTCTCTGAAGCTGTTAAACTTTTAAACTTTTGTGCATATAAATCTAGTAAGACAAAATTCATGGGAAATCAAAGCATTTTTTTTTTTTAACTGAATTTGGAGTTGCCTCATTATTTCAGTGAAACAGGATTGGGAATGAGTTAGTACTAATTAAAAATGTTTGAGGCACTTTTTCAAGACTTGACTGGTCCTTGAGCATCAGGTTCTCAATTATTTTATTAATCCCTCCTGAATTGTAATCATCTTGAAAAACTGTGACTTCCATTCCCTTAAAAATCCATTCACTGAATGAGGTTGTGAAGGTGTTTGCTTTGCAGTTGTGTGATGTTCTGATTCCTGGTTGGTGTTCAAATTAGATATTGTATGAAGAAAAAGAAAAAGATGATACAGTTTCATCATGTACAATTTATACACATAAAACTTACATTCAAAGTAAATACATCCTGCTGTCTTTGTGGAAGAATTTCTCCCCTCTAGTTGTTTTCTCTGCTCCATAGAATTTCTGTTCTGCTTGGTATGGCCGGAGATGCAGCATGAGTAGTAGTAGTGTATCCAAGGGAGTGAAAAAGTGATTTAAATAGTTGGTAGAGTGAAAAGGAGTTTTTATATTAAATTAATGTTTTATAGAAACTCTCTTCCTATAAAAATAGAGCTACTTTAGCCAATAACAGTTTATTGACAACCTGTACCCTCTCCCACCCCTAGAAAGGTTGAATGAGGCTTAAATGGTCAGCAAGTGATAGTCCATACTTGCCAAATCCCTCCTCTGTCCCTTTCCTGGAATCCCTTCTGCAAGTCACAGCCATGGTAGCGTCTCATTTGGTTTGCCACATCCCATTTCTGAACCATACTTGCACTTTACCCGATGAGTGCTCATGTCGATATATATTAATATATCAACCAGCAGCTCTCTCTGAGCTGCTACTAGAACAACTTGAAGTCACGTTCCTCGAGACTTTGCATCCTTCAGAGCTCCTGTCAAATCTTTGCTTATGGTGTTTTGTTTAGGCCCCTGTGGCCTTTGATTTACTTGCAAGCTAAATCTAGCAGGATAAGGAATTTAGTCAGACATATTCTGAATGGCTGTTTGGGCTGTTATGTTTATCTCCTTGTGCCCCAGAAGCAGAAGTAGACCAAGAAGTCTTGCTGTGTTTAAAGAGCCAGTTTGTGCTCCAAGAGAGAGAGAACGGAAAAGAGAAATTTATACTTGTAGCAATGAATGAGCTTTTAGGACAAAGCACGCTCTGTAGGAAGCGCACAAGGCAAAAGTCTAGTCCGGGAGAATGTTTTTGTGTTTTTAAGTTCCACGGAAATGGTGCTGGCCCATTACTAGATAAAAATAATTTGATGTGGAAGACATGGGAGTATATATTAAATATTTGGGAAGAAATTACATGGAGAAGTAGAAGCTTATAAAGACAGGGATTATCGTGAAATAGGTTCCTCCTGCACCCCAAATGTTAACTAAAAGAGGTGTTATCGGCAATGGCAGCTAGAAATAGTACACTGGCATTGCCTGATAATGAGTATCTTACATTCACATGCTTTCAAATGTCAATGTTAATTTTCAAAGGGTCTTTAAAACTAGAGAGGTTTTAGGGGACTAGGAGAAAGCTGATGTTAGGGAACTGGGATGTATCTGATGCCAGAAAGATAGACATTAAGAGATGTAAAGATGTAATGATTAATGGTGGGTAGTTTGGCTTGTGGAAACTAACTTTTGTTAGTTTTTTTACAATCTCTCTTTAATTTTTATAAGGATAATGGTACAATGGACATGTACAAATAATGTAAATTGATAGAACATGACATTTTAATTTAAAAACCTTTAATGACAGAAAAGCAACAAGCTGTTACGTTGAATGTACTAAACCAGTAAGTCTCAAAATTCAGTTTTAATCACAGAATTATTGAATCAGATGTGATGCTTTGTGGTTGTGTAACCTTTGAGCATCAGTTGTCACCTTTATGCTATTTTCTGGAAAATTCTGTGATTTCTTCAAATTTCTGGGTATGATGATGAAGTAAAATAGATG
This sequence comes from Crypturellus tataupa, assembly GCA_034781795.1. Classification (NCBI taxonomy): domain Eukaryota; kingdom Metazoa; phylum Chordata; class Aves; order Tinamiformes; family Tinamidae; genus Crypturellus; species Crypturellus tataupa. The sequence continues at coordinate 1,741,131 of JAWLRI010000942.1, read as the reverse complement.
TCTTGGTACATGATACAAACTAATGGTATTTCTTTTATTATAGCTAAATGAAAAGACTATACCTGAGAAAGACTGATTCATACATGCAGGCTAGGGAGGCTCTTTGAAGGGGAAGGAAGGGCTGTAAATTGTGATGATGAATAATCAGTTATGTCTGAGCTTTCAGTGCAGAGCTGGGGCTTTAAAAGCTTTGGATATATGAAGAGGAAACTCATGAACATATGGGGAAGGGGACTATGAATGCACTTACTCTTCCAGTGTTGTGTCTAGTTTTACTGTCTTCTCTGCATAAAGGATCTTAATGAACTGTAGAGGATTCAGAGAAGAGCCATGAGAAGGATTAAAGAAGTGGAAAAACTATGTTATTCTAGAAAGGTTAAGGACTGAGTTTGTCTGAATGTACCTATCAGGGAATTGAAAATTAAATTCTGTACTGATACTTAACCTCACACCAAAGGTATAACATGATCAAAGTATAGCTTCCAATAATGGCTCTGAATATTTAAATGTAGTACTTTTTTTGAAAGCTATGCTTTATTCACGTGCTTTTATTGGATTTGAAGGCAGGATGTTATTCAGTGAAACTCTGCAACTGAGTTTCACATCATGGTCACAAATTCTTTTTTTGGTTCTATAATTCATGGATCTAATACAGTTCTGTGTTTCCCTTCAATTAAAGACACGAAGAATAGCGTTTGGCCTCTGTGTAGCATGTGACTGTCACCAGGCAAATAATGCATCTCAACAGACAGGGATGAGTAGGAGATTGTCATGTAATGTGGATCTCCAAAGATTATTTCTCAGCCTGGTATGTTCTTTGCTCAAAGACTGGAAGGAAAGTAAGACATCATTGCTGCTTGCCTTGAGGATTTCCTGTGCCTTGCTTTACAAAAAAAAAAAAAAAAAAAAAAATTGCAAGAAATGTATTTGGATGTAATGAGTAGTAATTCCTTGACTAATAAACAATTTTATGTCAACAAATGCCGAGCAATGCACTTGGGAGAGGTGTGTTTTGAAAACAATGTCAATGAAAAACTTCAGAATAATGATGAAGAACCAAACATTAACTCACTGAGATGTTGTAGGTAAAAAAGACTTATGTTGTCCCTGTGATATTCCATTAAGAAATGCAAAGGAATAGAAAAGTTGCATTACTTTAAATTATACATTTATCGTGCAATTAGTAAAGTTCTATATTTAGTATTGTTTTTCACTTTCTTATAAACAGAGGAAAATTAAGAGTCATACAGTGATTGAGGCTTTGAAGAATATTCTTTTCAAAGAGAATCTTGAGTTCTTTCATCAACCTTTTCTGTTTGCAAAAAAAAAAAAAAAAAAAAAAAAGTAATGTAATTACAGTTGTTTCCCACGTGGAGTTAATATTCTGGTCCAGAATTTAACATTTGTAATTACGTAGTGAAGAATACTCCATGTTCTGTAAAAACAAGTTTTTGTCAGAAAAATAAAAATACTAGTGCATAGTGGTTAATTAAGATGCTGCAGGCAAGACAGTCTTTCTAGGATTTAAGTCTGTGTGCTGCCTGACTTTCCTGGGAAATTACTGATTGTGCATTCTACTCAAGTCAGCTCTTCTGTGAATGCTGCAGGACTCCAGGACCTTTTGGAGGTTTTGATGGAAAACTTCAATTAAAAAAGAAAAGCTTAAAAATTTTGCTTTCTCCAAGACTGTAAAAATAGAGGGTTTTTTTAAGTGCCAATAGAAATAAGGACTTTCTGAAGTGATAACATTTCCCAAAGGAGGGGAAGATAAGTTCTAAGAACTGAGATAGGGGGTAGTGTGTTAAGCTGCTTAGGCCGGTTAATAGTGGACAAAGTCTGGAACCTGCATGAGTGGGGCCTTTCCTGCTTAGTTAGTTGGTACTGTTGCCTGACAGCCTAAGTGTCTGTTGGATTAAAATAGAGGTTTTGGAGACTGTATTCTTGAGTTAGAGTCCCAAATATACTGTGAATTGTGTCATTCATTTTTAGCTGCATTTGAAATGCTTCAGTAGATCTCCATCTACACATCAAGATGATGATGTACTTCCAAGGCTTGATAATCAGCAGCAAGTGGTATCTTAAGATTGGTTGCATACGTAAAGTACTTCTTGGATATATAAAGAAAAAAAAAAAAGGGACAAAAAAACTCCCATATGAACCTTAAAAAAAAAACAACAAATGAACATGGAAGGGAGATTTATGGTGTTTTTGAGTTCTCTTCTGCATCTTTCGTTAAAAAAAAAAAAAAAAGGAAATTTGTAATAATGGTTTATTTTTTATTTATGTTTAAATTCTGTTTTTATTTAAGTTTTTGAATCTTCTCTCCAAATTCAAATTTAATAAAGATTAAAGTAAGTTCTGGAGATACTATTTTTTGCCCAGAATTATCTGCAAAGTTAACATCAAAATATAGTCTTTGTGAAACATAGTGAATAATTGTAGGTGTAAGCTTTGTATTATTAGTTAGACTTATACTGGCAGAGAGGAGCAGGTGCATTTGGAGGGCTTAAGGCTAGTTAAGGTGCTGTACTTAATTTTCAAAATCAACTATAAATCTTTGCTTCTGAGAGATTTTCAAAGAAGTCTATCGTGGGATTTTTTTTTTTTTTTTTTTGTAAGTTGTTTGACCTGCCAGCCCACAAGATGCCTTGTATATATTTGAGGTTTGGTTTGAATTTTTCATTAAGAACTCACCTGTTTTAGCTAGGGGTAAACTACAGTCTGTGAATGAGATCTAGCTGACAGTTTTGCTCTCTGTATTGCCTGCATAGTAAAGAAACTGACTGCTTTGCCAGGAATTGATTCTCTGCAGATACATTCAGTGAAGGTACATGGTGTTAGTAGTGTTGTGTCCAAAAAGGATCAGGGCAGTTAGGAAAAGGTACTTAGTGAGTTTTGTGTTTGGTTAGTATTAGATCTCTGTCTCCTCCCAAAAACTTAGAGATTAAAACATGGAATTCTGTGTTTAAAACATAGATTTTAAAATGGACTGAGGAGGAGGAATAAGGAAACACTCTCAAACAATTAAGATTTCTCTTGTATCGGATGTCTTTGTTGAAGAACTTAATATTTGCTTTAGAGGTGCCTTTGCTGAAGGTCAAGTAGATCTTCCTGAAATGCAGTTCTTGCTGCACACGGAAGGTGAAGGGATGGGGAAGGGGTGGTGCTTGTTTACTTGCAGCGATTTAGTACTGCAGCCTCCTTAAAAATGAGCCTTAACAAACAAAACAAAACCCCTTTTGTTTTATATCATTTTATTCAAGTTAAAAAAATCAAAATATACACCTTTTTACGTGTGGATGTTTTTGGGCATCTGGAGTCAATTTACTAGAGCACAGCATTCCTTATAATTCAATACAAGATAGCAATCAGCCTTCTAACTCCATAAAATCTGTTAGAGGTGACATGAGAACGTGAAAAGTGTGTGGGAGGGATGGAAGCAGCCCAGCTCTGGAAGGAGCACTGTGTTTGGGTGTCACACTTCTCACTGGACTTTCCAGTTGTTACAGACTTTCAGATGTGTTTAAACATCAAATATAGATGAAAAACAATGTATGCATTAGTACCACTTACACTGCTGTCGAGCAACTAAAGACTGCCCCATTCAAATTACTGTTTTTGTTTTTCTCCTTTTTCAGAGGTGATAATGCTGCAGTAATGTTTTTAATCTCAAATAAAGGTACTTTGCTTTTGAATTTGAGATTTATTTATTGTGAACCCCTGCAGTGTCAGAATTTAAACTGAGTGAAGGTTGTTTCAGGGTTGTTTGGGATGAGGAAATCCCATATGAGGATAGGCTCTGTTGCTTGTTGATTATCATAATAATTTCTGAGATTCCCCTCTAAATGTTTAAGAAACAAACAAACAAATAAAAAGAGGGGAAAAAAAGAAAAAGAAAAAAAAGAAAACCCTCCCACACTACTGTGGTAGCTACTGTAAAATATTTGGCCTTTAAACTGGTCCAGGACAAAGCCATTAAGTCTTGTAGTGAACAGACTCCTGTTTTAACACAGCAGCTCCGAAAAGCACCATGATGGTTTTAAGCAGATGGCTAAACCAAATAGCTGAATATCAACTCCTCACTTCACTGTGTATCCTTGCTGCTCAAATAATTTGTTTAACTCTCTAAAGCAGCTTATGTGGAGGTGATGGGACTAAGCACAGCAGCCTCCTGATGCCCAGAAGCTCCTGCTGCTCAGTCTGCTGTGGGGTCTCTATGTCTGTACACCCTGGGACAGCTCTGGGGCACATGTGTCAAAGAAACTCCGATGAACACTAGAAATTAGGCATCCCCCTGCTAGCTTCGTGTCGCTGGGGTTGCTGACAAACTAAAGTCCTAATTCTTGTTAAAGTGGCAGGAATGGAATTGTTCTGATAGCTTTGCAGTTGCAACTTTAAGAATTCAGTAATGTTTGTATTTAGGCAGATTTTAAAAAAAGGAAAATTATAAAAGCCAACATCTGCCTAGATATAATGATTTGGCTCTTAGCTGCGCTCTGACAGTATATCTTGGTACTTTTAGCTGCACATCAGCTACAGGTTACCAGCACTAGTGCTTAAAGACATAGAAGACCATGATACTGATACATCTAATGTGAGCTCATCTCCAAATAGTATACCCAGTTACAAATAAGACACAAAAAGTTGGCATAAATAAAACAACATTGTATTTCCAGAAGATTACTCAAGCACTTTGTTTTGCAGGAGTATCTGGGATAGCTGAATGGTGTTATGTGTTTGATCTACTGGTATGCCATATACAGGCTGCGCACTGTCAAAATACTTTGCAAGAAGCTGGATTTTGTTTTTCCTCCAAAGTGTCATTCCAGAAGCTTGTACTGAAAAGAGAGGCACACGGTTCTATTAAAAGCTCCCAGCAAAAGGAGCTGAAGAATGTGAGCCTGGGCATTTTGCATGAGTCTTCCTATCATCACAGCCCTAGGACTTCAACTATGAATGAGGAAACTGCACGCAGCAGTAGAGATGGGAAATAAAGGAAATGTGGTGAAGGTGCAAGAAGATTGTGAAGTCGGGTATATATGTGCCAAGAAAACTATGGTCACAGTTCACCGTCTCTGAACTTTCTTGACATTTTAATGTGTCAGGGTTCAATAGCTTGGCTGTGAATTGTAAGAGAAAAGTAGGTGTCTGGGAACATACTTCAGTGCAGAAGTCAGGAAAAAAGTAGCTACAGCTAGATACAGTTATACCAGGAGCCTGGACAGAAGCTCTTTTTTCCTTCCAGGATAAAACACCTCTCTCTTCATCTGTATTCCATTGATTTATGGGGTGGAGGAGGGAGTTGTGGTGGGGAACAAATCTTTTTCTGTTCTTAGTTGAGGCTTGAGGAGGATCTAGAATTAGCTCTATTAGTCATCTGGAATAGCAAGCGTAAAGAAGGCAGGTCTAATTAATATTGGCCTTTAATCATGTAAGTGTGTGAGTTCTTTCAAAGATGGTGGGAGAAACAGGACTCTCTCTTGTTGATCTCTTCATGAATCTGTCTCTTCCATGAAGTTGTCTAATTTTGGAATGAATGATGCTGGTGTCATCTAGAACATGTAACAAGTGTGTTTCATGGGTTTGTGCATTGTATGTATGATTAGGTTCTTGGTCTTTAAAGCTGTTGCTGTTGGACTCTTACTTGAAAAGAGAAAGAGTGAATGGTCATTAATTTTTCAGCATTATTTACAGCATTCATATTTGGCATATTTCTATCGTGTCCCCTAATTGACTCTTCAGACCTAAAATATTAAATTTGTTCTTCATACTGTATCTTTGTTATCTTCTTCTGTACCCCTCTTTTGGGGATCTATGGGTAGAACTCAAATTAGTATATAGTATTTGAAAGTGTAGCATTTTTTGTAACACTTGTCCTTTTTGATCACCGTCTGATGTGAAAAGCTCACTCTGAGATGTACAGCTACAGACTGCCAAAGCGTTATCAATCCCATGTCCTGGAGTAGCTGAATTCTCTTAAGGATTCTACATTCTATTCCCCCCTGCAATGGTTAGCCATACTTGCAGACAGACAGGACTGTACTGTGGTTTTTCTCTCACTTTTCCTTTAGACACATTCTTGCATTGCTCAACACCATTTGAGATCCGTCTTGCTAAGTTAATAGTGTTTTTTTTTTCTCTGCTCTTCAACCATGTCTTTTCTTAATTTGTCTGTGAAGTGGATATCTTGTAGTACTGAATTATTCACTGGAGCGATTTAATGTGTTCTGCTTTAAAACATCTCTGAAAGATCGGAGTGATGCATGGGAAGACAGCGGACGTGCCAGTTCCTGACACAGCTGTTAGCGGTTTACCCTAATGTTGCAAACAATGATGGGTCAAAACCACTGGTCTGTATTTTGCACAAACTGAGCACAACTGGTATAAGCTGATCCTGTTACAATTAAATAAGGAATACTTACACTGTGAGTGTAAGTGTGGCTGAAATGGCTGTTGTCTGAAAGAGCAAAATATTCATTTGGGTCATGTACTCTACAGCAGTGGCAGAGTTTTTTCCTGGTGGTGTGATTTGTACAATCCCAGGAAAGCCTCTGAATTTTTAGTGTTTTGTTTTGTTTTGTTTTGTCTTGCAAGGTGATGCCTTTGACATGCATAAAGATCTTTTTGTACGTTGTTTTGAATCTGTGAAAATTCAGTTGTGGAGGAGATTGGTTAGAATGACCAGTGCTCATTTCTATCAGATTCATCAAGGTTAACACAGGTTTTGTCTTTTTCTTCGCCACACAATTTTCTAATTTTGTTTTAGAACTTGGTTTGTAATGAGGTGGAATTAAAGTCAGTGTTGCTGTTTGCTTCTGGTAACTCGAGGTACAAGCTTATAGTCTCAGTTTCCTAAGCTTTCTCCATAGAAGTGACTTTGGCTGCTTACTTAAGCTGAGGCAATAAGAAAGGGATTAAGTATTTTTAATGACTTCTGAATTAGGTCTGTAATTATCTTACATGGATAACAAAGACATTTTAAAATGTCTTTCTTGTTTTTATTTTTTTTCCCAACCCTAATGTCCAGAAAAGCTAGTTAAAAAGGCAGGGGGGTGAGTTGCAGCAACAGTTTTCAGGAGCTGTGAGTTATTGGGTGAGAAGGGAAAACAAAACATAAGAGTTGTTCAAAAATGATTTTTGAAAAACTAAATAGTCATGTCCTGAGAGAAAATTCACCTGCAGAAGAGCTGCACAGGGGGCTTTGCCTCTGGCCTTCAAAATCAGCTGCTCTATCCTCTGGCCAAAACTAATGGCAAAGAGAGAAACTGATGCTGTATTCAGTAGTAGCATGGAAAAAGTGAACTGGTAAATTGTAAATACAGCATTTTGCAGTCACTGTGGCATTATCTGAAGTATGAACTAAACCCTAACTTCAGTGGCAGTGAAGTGTGTGCGGCCACTGCCATGCAGCAGCTCAGCATGGCAATGGTGTGGCCTGAGTTACAGAGGTCTCCAGCCCCTCAGCAGAGGATGTTGGTATTGGCACTATATAGGCAGAGATCAGTACGCTGTAGATGGCAAAAATGCCCTCTGAAGAAAAGTTAGTTAATATAAGCTGGCCTCTTTGCCACTGCTTGGCACCTGCTTTTTCTCTACAAATCTGAGTGCTTCTTCAACCAGTCTCAGCCAAGTCTGTGAGATGCAACTGGTTTCTGTTAGACTAACTCATGCGATCAAGCCTATCAGTGAACCAGAAAAGATGCTTTGTGATTAAAATTAGCCAGGCAACTTCAACTGAAGTTTCCAAATTTGTTGCGGACAATGAAATTAAAATCGGCCTTTTGTTGGGAAGCCTGATTGCCACTGGAAAGTGTTAGACTTTTTATTCGTTACAGTAGCCTGGGAATGCAGCTAATTGGCATGGGCTGCGATATTCTTCTTCCACCAGCTGTTTAAAAGCTGACAAACACCGACAAAAGAAATACAAGTAAAAAATGACAGTGGATAGAAATAAATCTGTTTTACAGTTTGAGCTAAAATGGACGATCAGAGCTCCACCACAAGAAAGATGTATTCAGGTATATTATTGTTCACTGAAATTCCTGCCTATACATATATTCTTTTGTGTGTCTGTTAAACATGATCTTAACATGAAGAAACCCTTTTTCTCCTAACTCAAAAGCTTTCGGAGTTGATGAATACCATCCATAATGGTAAGTTATATTAGAATCTTGTTCAGAGGCTCATTTATCACAAAGGGCAGCCTTTTGTGGCAGGGCCTGATTGAAGGTCTGCATATTCCATTGATTGCCTGAGATGCGGGTGTGCGGCGAGCCGATTGTTCGGGACCTGAGGGAAAACTTTGTAGCTTGTCGGCAGGAGCCTCATAGGTCAACAGTTCCTCAGGTTCCTCTTTATGATCTTTTTGTATGCGAGCAGTAAAATGATAACAGTTTTATTCCAGCACCGAGATTCCTTTCTTCAACTGGGTGAATAGTGTTTCTGGTTCTCCCTGTGTGCCCCATTCAGGGGTGCGGGGCAGCCATGTCTACCCTGGCCTTTCTCTGTCTTGTTTCCTGGCTACTTGTGCTCCTGCCCGTGCACATGGGAAGGAGGCCTGTGCAGCCTTGGTCCTGCAGCCCGGCACTCTCGCGCGCTGTTTCAGAAGGAGCAGTAGTGAAGCCTTAATGTATCAGGCACTAATTACCATTGCCCTTTAGTGCTCTATGTTGGCTTGGTACCTTTCCTTCTGTGTTTACTCATAGACAGTGGACATAAAATGTCTAAATTAGACCTTGGTTTACTTTTTGACAAGATTTTTGTCCATTTGTAGGTATCAGAGGTAGCAAGTTCCTGGAAGATTTAGGAGGGAATATTTTACAGTTAAAACTGATCTAACTAACTAACTTCTCAGGAGGTTAGTTTTGAAGGCAGTCGAGATCGTTTCTTAACTTTACATTCCATTGGTGTCAGGCAATCTTTATTAAAAAAAATAGGAGTTTTTATCCAGTAGTGTTGGCCAAATAGAATGATTTCCTTTTTGATGTGTGTATGTTGGAAGTGCAGTGCTGTGCATACTGCAAATTTTATCAACTCGCTGTTCAACAGATCAAAAAAATATGTTTGATTTTTCACATAGTGAAGTTTTTTGCACTTTAAGATAGCAATCATGAAGGTTTTATAAGCCTTTTGCTTTTCTTGCTGGAACTTGAATTGCATCTGTCAGGGAGATGTCTCTAGTGATGGGTCTTAATAATTTTCAATTTAATATGCATTTAAATTTAATGTCATAGTCTACATGTGAGAAATACTGAAATTTCTCTGGATTTGCTTTGCTTTAGTAAAATAGATTTAGCTTTTTTTCCTTTTGATATAGGGTTTCCCTCTTACTCTCCCAGGTATGCAGTGCTCTGAAGCAGCTTTGTGATGAAGGAAAGCAAGTTCACCATTTTATTTTCTGAACAAAAATATAACATCTGAAGGGTATCTGACTGTGTGTGCTGAATTTGGAATTGGTGAGTTTCTGCTGTTTTATCAGCAGAGCGTTTTTGCTGTTTCATGTTAAAGAGGGGATAGATTCACTGCTGTGGAGCACAGAAGAGAAACTGTTAGGATGCATTTGTGATTGTTTGATTTTACCTTGCACTTCTGAATTGCTTCTTTTTTTAAAAAAACTGACTGTGTTTCTAACTCCAGCATAGAAGTTGGAAGGGCGTAGCAGAAAGCGGTCACTTAATATTGTTTTCTTTCTTGTCAAGCAGTGATTATGCTTTGTTATGCATTTTGAACTCCTTATTGGGGGTAGCATTAACATTACCTATGTGTTGCTCCTCCCACTCCCATCTTCCCTTTTCTCGTCTCAGTAAGGTTTACAAGTCTGTTGTGTCCCATCCCTTCCCCCTCTCACCCTGGTCTTGCAGTTGTGTTGCATACTCTGGTTTTGGTGGAGCTGTATACACAGATGAAATTGAGGGAAGGCAGAGATGTTGTGAGCGTAAAAGAAAGATCTTGCGATAGCTGTGTAGAGTGAAAAGAAAATTTTTGACTTGACATAATGCTTAAATCTAGGAAGATAGTTTACTCCAACAGCACATTCAGATTATGAGTCTAGATGACAATGAGGATAGCGGCATAATCTGTGATTTTAATGGAGACAGGATGCCTCAGGAGCTCATTTTTAGTTGCACAGAATTTATGTTGGTTGCACATCAGCCAAAAGGCATCAAAAAGGAGAAGAAAAAAAAACGCTTATGAGTGGACTGGAGACAACTACAAGTTTGGAGCAGAGGTCATCTGAGATCTGTTGGTGTGAGAGCCAATAGTCAAAGGCAGTCAATTGATGCTGACAGAGTGTGAAGGAGGAAAGAAGATAGCTAAAGATTTGAGCACTTAGGAAAGGGCCAGATAGAAAGAGGAGTTACAGAAGCTAGAGAACAGTCCTGCAAACTCTATCTTTTAAGAAAAGATCATTCTTAATAAAATGGAGTCAAGATATTGAAGGCAGAAATTACACGCTAAGGTTTTTCCAGGGTGAGGCTTAGCTACGTGGTTTTGGTAAATATTGTTATTGCATTTACTTATTTTTTAAACATGTAAGAAGAGACTATAATAAAAATTACAGTTGATATAAAGGTACAGCTTTCACCCTAATTCATAGTGTGAGAACCCAAGAACCTCATGCTTTGTCATTCTCAGGTGTATCAGACTCAAACTTTTAAACTTGACTTGGAAGTCACTTATGTTCTGCATTGTCTTTATGAGCCTACCAGTGCAGGGCAAGAGCACGCGAGTCTATTCAGGTGCTTTGGTACGTATAATTCCTCTGTAAAAATGAACTAGGTGCTTTTTTTTTTTTTTTTTTTCTTTTTTTTTTTTGCCATGTAGCCAAATTTAGATAGATTTTTACAAGGCTGATAAAAAGTTGTATGTGCTGCTGTTGATGCAAGGAGACAGTAATGCTGAACTATACCATGTAAATGTGAAGAAGGGAAGGAGAAAGGAAAATTACAAAATCACCCTGAAACAGATCCTTTCTGCCGATTTTAATTCTTTTCTTTTTTTTTTTTTTATTTTTTTGGGAGTTTTGAATAATGGAGTCTTGTGAGATACTGCAACCTGAAGGTATAATGGGCTCACAAGGAGTTTCTGAAGTTTCCCTTTAAAGTCTTAGTTGTTGATGATAAACTGCTGTGTTGTCTTTCAGTGGTTACTCACAACCAGAAACAACTAATCGTAGTTCAGTTCCCATTGTTATTCGTATATCTGAAGTCCCTGTCTCCAAAATTTTCGATCAGCTAGGGATGCTGCAGGATGTCTTCAAAAACATCCACTTTGAAACATTGTAATCCAGAAAGGGAGAAGAACAGGAACTGTAGAAACAGAAACTCTTTGGCAGACAATAGTCTCCTTTAACAACTAAGAAGACTCTAGTGCTTGGTGATTTGTACCGAGTGTTTGAAGCTGTGATTTGAGACAGATTTGATGCTATGATAGGTTTTCGGAGATCTGAAGCTAACATAGTAAGGTCCTCCTGGAAATCAATAGACAACCTGAATACCAATGGCTCACAATGACAAATATAAACATCTAAATAAAAATTGTAATCTTTCTTTATCACTTCTTCTATATTTAACTTACTCTTCCCTGCTGTGACACATTTGAACAGCAGTTTTTCCTGTTGTGTATGTATCTCAGACTTGATCCCGGAGCTCTGGATCCACAGGAGTGCTTCAAAACCTGAAGCATACCTGAGCAAGCAGAGAATTTTTGATGGTGTGCCTAGGTTCGTAAAGCTGAAAAAAATGTAGATATGAACCTTAAAGTATCTCAAAGATTTATTCTGGAGATTCAAAATCAGGATGTTCATGCTCAAAAAACAAAGAACAAACTTTCATTACAGTGATCTCAGTTAATGCCTTTATTGGGGAGATTTTTGTGTGTGTATATGTAGAATAAAAGTGAATAAGGAAAGGAAATTCAGAGTGAGGTATAAGATTTCCTTCTTTACAACTAAGCATGTGTTGTGCTGTTGAGGACTCTTGCTTGTCATAATTCCTTATTAAAGATGTTTCTGCAGGAAAAGAGACCAGCAGTTGCCTAGAAATATATGATGTGCGCCCAGTGCATTATCATCTCACTGCATCACACTTGCCTCTCTGTTTGATACTCGTAATACATTATAATATATTGTAATTTATTAAAGAGACTGGTATCTTCTGGGCCTAGCTTATAAACAGCTGCATAAGTTTGAGTGGTGCAAACTCAGAGCCAGCAAAGCATCTGTTCCTCAATGTCTTTCAGTCAGGCCAGACCATGTAGTGGATTTCTGGATACACTGGAAGGGTGTAATGAAAACTTGACATATCAGTAAAAAAGCGTGGAGGTCTGAATCTGTTTATGTGAACAATGTATTTTCAGTCATGTGATGGGGGGAGGACCATACAGCCCAAGTAAAAATTTAAGGGAACAGCCTGCAATAAGAAACCAGATAAAAGTAAAAAAAAAACAGCATTACAGGGATTGAGTTATTTAGAGAATCTTTTCAGTTAGCGTTTTGAGTGCTTTTGGTGAGACAAGCCAGGAATGTGTTTCCTGCTTTGACATAGATGTTTCCTTGCTTGTATTCCAGAAGTGTGTATGGGGTTATCTTACTGGATGAGAGCATGTGAACCAGAAACGCAAATTCTTCTTCAGAGTGTTTTTTGATTAAAAAAAAAAAAATACATTGGAATTTCTTGCAGGCTTCAGGGTTTCTTCTGCAGAGTTAATTGTCACTGTGTCCCTGCAGGTGTCCTGTTGTGCTGTAATATGAGCACTACCCCGCTCCTTCCAAACCCATTGCTGTGCTTCACCCCCCTCTCTCCCCAAGCTGCCTTCATCTCCCTCGCTGCAGTCTCCTCTAATATTGACCCTTTTCTGCATTTCATCCTGCCTAAATGATTCTTCTCCTGCATGATGAGCATTAGTGCCTTGTACTTCCATCTTCTCAGCCCCATTTTTCCTGTGTTTACGACCAGCCAGAGTAGTGTGTGTCCCATGGAATCTAGCAGACTGACAAGACTCAGGACAAATGAAGGGAGTTTTTTTCCTCAAAGCATACAGTTGAAGTTGGAATAGCTTTGTAAAGGAACACAGTTTGGAAATTTGCATTGGTTCAGAAGATTGGAACAAATTCCCTTGGAGATGTGGGGAGGAGAGTAAACCCAAGGTTAATATGTACACAGGCCCTTCTTCAAGGTCAAAATCCTTTAGTTACAGATGTGCAGAGGCTGGCAGAACGTTCAAGGGAAGTATCACTTCATGTATTTTATTGTGCTCTTCCTTGGGCTGCAGCTGTAACGCTGTTGGAGACAGGGGTAGTGTAAGCAGTGCTGTAACCCTCCCTGCATTGCTTGCAAGCCCCTCTGCTGAGGGCTGCACTGAAACACCAGTTGTGGCTTGCATTAATTCAGGGTTGGAGTGGACATTCTCTGCACTAGCAACCTGGAATCTCCTGGCAGCAGCTTAGAAAGTTTTGGACTCCTGTACTTGGAAGCACACATAGGGAATTAAAAGTCTAATTGAGTACTGTGTATTGATTAACTTGATTTAAGTAGCTCTTACAAGGTGTTTCATATTAGTTAGCCAGGATACGTATTACTCACTCTAACACTTACTGAAGAGTGGATTCTTTACCACTACTGGCAGGAATGTAGTAGTCACTGATGAGTGCTAATGAGACACTAATGGTCAAGTGTAGAATATTGTTGACTGTAGCAGGTGAGACTAGGTGAATAGAATAGCAGACTATTGTGGTAGCAGCATGGATGGATCAGGTAGGACACCCCTCTTTCTGCTGGTTACTGAGGAAATCCTTGAAAGAACACAGATAGCTGTTAGCCCGGGCAGGATCATGGAGTGAGGGATGGAAGTAGCCAGAAGAGACTGAATAGACATCTCTTGCTAGTTGAACTGTCAAGAATTTGGGATTAATTTTAGTGAATCCTGATAGCAGACTTCGAGCCTGTTCTATATCTGAACAACATATGACCTTGTCTTTAAATCACTGTGATCCGTTGTGTTTGTAACATTGCCATGCAGAATTGTGACCCTTAGTTTCTTAGATTCTTGTCAAACATTTTGGTCTTTGGCTATAAATCCAAACTACCTAGTATTTTCAAAGGGAGTGATTATTGGAATTACTTTTTGTTAATAGTTATGAAACTAAATAGCTACTCCATTTTGAAAATACGTGTGCATGCATTTCGTGTCTGTGCCTCCCCCTCTGCTTTCTGCAGTTGGTATTTTATGAGTACTGCAGATCTCAGAGCTCTTTTTTTTCTACTACCCCATCATGGAATGGGAGCAGAAAGGCCTTCCTGGAGGACACGGACTTGATCTCTGAACAAGGCTGTTGTGCCAAAGGACTCCCTGTCACTGAAAGGAAGGGACGTACTGGCTTGTTATGGGGTTGCAGAGAAGTAACTGTCATTTTCCTATGTCTCAAGTACTGTTACCTCAGAACTTTATAAGAACGTATTTGAAATGAAGCTCTGCTGCCAAGCTCACAAGCAGAAGAGGAACAGATTATTTGATCTTTAGACTTTGTATTCCTTCATGAGGAAGGAAACCAGATGGCCCTAGCATCAGGCCATGGTTTCATTATCTTGGGTAAAATGAAATGAAATATAGTTGCTAGTTTGGCAGCCTCAAACGCAGCTTTCTCTTTGTTATCTTTTAAGATTATGGCATCGCATTAACCTGTTTGCTTGTATTTTGTCTGTAATGGAAAATGACAAATTAGGGGTTAATTTGTCTGCTGTTACATCCTATCAGAAAGGAACATGTTCTTACTTGTTTAAAGAAAGTAAATCATCTATTTTTTTTTTTTCAAACGCCTAGTTGCTACTTTACATGCAGCTCTATTAAAAACACTTTTTCATCTTGCTCTGTATAGAAAGTTGTCATGATTTTAAGGGAGATGTTCTTGAAATCACCAGGTTTAAGTTGGTTCTTACTCTTACGACATATTTTATTTCTGTGTATTCCAATACCAAGTCCCTTTGAAAATTATTTTCTCTTCCTTCTCAGCCCTAACCAAGATCTATAGTTATGTGCATCTAAGGTCTGTAGTTATGTGTATTGCATCTCTTATGGGCTTACAAGTTAACATTTCTAAAAACTCTTAGGCTGGGTCATGGTAGTCCTGAAGTTTTTGAAAAATACTAGGAGGAGCAGACTATGATAGAGATTTCCTCTATTAGCTATTTCATCATTTTTCATCAGCAGAAAGAAAATTTTTTCATCAGTCAATTGCATGTGCCCCTTTCACTGTAGCAACATCCTTCAGTGCTGAGCAGGCGAGTATTGCACAGGGATACTGATTTTCTATTTTGTTAAAAATTTCGCTTAAGCAACACAGGCTATATATGATTTACCTTGAAGAAAAAAAGGCTTTTTCAGCTTTTCTAACACTATATGCACACAGTTTTTATACAGTTATCTTTGAAATGGTGTGAAAATCAAGGACGGATTTGCATGTTCTGTATCCAGTTCTTATCTGAGTGGTTGCATGCAGTAATATCTTGATTACATGAATGCTTCCAGAAAGTGCATGTGCTCTATATATCATGTTAAAGTATTGCTAAATGGAAATCCAGAGCAAGTGTGTGGATAGGTCCCCTTTGTCCTACCTTTTGCAACAGCAACAAATAGTGAGCTTTTATATTTAAATTAAAAAAAAAAAAAAAAAGTTCCACTGGCAAATCACTGTTTGTCTTTTTTTTTTGAAGCAACTTTATACCCATGGTTTTATAACTGTCTGCTTACAGTCTCAAATTTTATTTTTAAGAGGAAGAATAAACCTAACAATTAAAACAGCAGAAGCTCTGTGGTTGTTAAACATGTGAGGTTCTGCAAATTTAAGAAAAAAAAACCTGCAATAGCATGCTTCTGAATTTGGGGCTCATTTTACCTTTCCGGCAAAATATCTATCTTTGTCACTACTTAACTCCATCTGAAAATGTCATCATTTTCTGCAGTTGTTGTCACTGATATTTTAGGAGAATGATAACAGTAACGGAGACCAGCTCTTATGATTTGATTATGTGGCTTGTGATATTTCATTATTTCTTTTCACCTTAAAGTCAAAGCTCATGGAGCAAAGTAATTGCAGAAGAATCTATTTATTTTTTAAGGAATTTTGTAGCTCTTAGCATTCTGGATACATATTTTAAATTATAAATGTGTTTAGGGAAGCTCCTTCATTTGTTTTATTAATTTAAAACCTTTGTTCAAAAGATTTCATTATTTTAAGGAAGAGGGCCTTAAAAAAAAAAAAAACACACACACATTATTTATAGCTTTTGAGGTTGCCTGATCTAGCATTGAAGAATAGATTCAATGATAAAACTCTTTGTTAATGGTGTTTATTTTGGCAATGTGGAGAGATCAATGTAGAGCAGAATGCACAGACTTTTCTGTCCAGCTAGATGAGACAGACAGAGCTGGAGGAAAGGCCCTAACCATGTCAACACCTCGAGGATCTTGAATGCCAGCAGCTCCCCTGTGGTGGAGTTCTGGGGTGGTGCCTAAACAAGTCGAGGACGGGGTGGGACAAATAAGGTAGGAAAGGAGGAAGGACGTGAAGGCTGGCAGGAAAGAGGAGCAGGTGTAAAATTCAACTGTGATGAAGTGACTAACCTAGCTTAGGCAGAGGGAAAAATGGCCTCTTTCTGAATATGTCTCTACCTGACTTTTTCAGCTCTTCTTTCTGGGCTGGTTTTCTCTTCGCTTTTTGTGATGGTTAAAGAGCAAGAAGTGTAGGATGCACCAGGATCTGCTATTGTGTGTGGGTTTGGGTTATCTTGGCCTCCCTTGGCTGTGCTCAGGCAGAAGTCTGAGTGGAGAGCGGTGTTTAACCTTGCTTATCTTCTTGTCTCTGCCTTCTCCAGATCAGTATTTGTGTGAATGACAAACTAGCTCCACCCTTTGCCTTCTAACTGGCATTTCAGTTCTGTGGCTTTTTTGGATCTAACCATGTTCACTCTACTTCTGTTTACTCCCTGTGGCACTCTCCTCTAACTGCAGTTCAGTGCTACCATGCTTGATATTCCTTGGCCAGCTGACAGCTCACTTATCTAATGCACGTGGAGCCTAACAGTTTCATAGACAGGTACTACTTCTTGTCCTGGGCTTCTGGTCAATAGGGATTTTCCTGACCTATATAATCAGCTTCTCCCTGCATGTAGCTGAGCAGAAGTAATGGCTTCACCGAGGGGTACGCACTCTTCTATTCAAATTTCTAATATACAAGTCTGACTAACGTTAATGTGTTTAGTCATTTACTTGTTGCCTGCTCTAGCAGAATTGTTACTCTAGCATTCGTAGACCACAGATGGGGTGCTAGTTTGTGAATAAATGAAGTGCGACCACTTCTACTAGCAAATCTGAGGGCCTCAGACCTGCTGTCCTTTTTTTTCCTAAAACCACACAAGAAATCCTCTTAGTTGCCAAAATTCTCCTGCAACTTTTTGAACAAATATATTTAGTCCACAAAAGTTTTAAAGTTAAAAAGTATTTTGCATTCAAATCTTTTATACAATCTGATACTTAAATCTTTATCTACTTAAACATTCATAATAGCTCATTGAAACAATAAATGCAGGTAGCAGATTCTGAAGGCAAGCATTTGAGCCAAAAATTCTGCTACTGTTAATATTTCAACATAATGTGTATAAATATTTGATGTATTGCAACCATTTTATTAAAGTTTAAAACTGAATCTGTGTTTTCTGAATTGTAAAATGTCAATGGCAAGAGTACTTCTGAGCACGTTTAGAATTACATCAAGGAACTTTCTGTATTGTATATTAAGTTATCTTGTCTGTCTTGATTAATTTTCTATTGCATACTTACATGGTTACTAAACAGCAGAGGGAGGGGGGGGAGAGAGAGAGAGATGCATGTAACTGTTTCTGTAATTTTTTTCAGGTATTTTTAGCAGCAATGATGTAGCAGTATCATTTCCAAATGCAGTATCTGGCTCAGGATCTAGCACTCCCGTTTCCAGTTCTCATTTACCTCAGCAGGCTTCAAGCCACTTGCAGGTGGGAGCTCTATCACCTTCAGCTGCGCCTTCTGTAACTACTGTTGTTGCTGCAACTCAGGTAAATTATCAAAAGAGCTTAAGATGGCAAACAATGTTACTGATCTGCTTATTTTCAGTGTTTAAAAAACTCTGTTTATTTGGAAAATAGGTTAATCACCCTGTATTTATTCTAAAAAACGTTTTAGTGGCTAGGAGTTCCATCCTTGTAGATTTTAGAAATGTTTTTTTAAAAAGGTCTGTGGAAGTGCATGATAATTGTGACTGTGTTTTGATGAGTAACATTAACGCTGGCTACAGTCCACCAGCAATCTAATTGAGTCTCTGTTGTTAAAACAGCATTTTAAGGAAGCATTTAAGACAGAAAAGTTGTGAAACTTTCTGTGTATTTCACGTTAAAATAGTGGCATGAGTATAAAGGTGTTGATTTGGGAGATTTGGCAAATTGACAATGAAGGCCAGTACAGGCAAAGAGGAGGCCAGGGCTGACATCTAAATAGCAAATGAAGGATGACACATATGCTCTAGCTCTGTATTTGAAAGGTCTTACAAATGAAGGTAGGTAGTTTGTGTTTGATAGCAAAGGGATGAGGGAAGCAGCAGAGGGGTGCAAAGTGAAGGGTGACATGGTCAAAGTAATGAGCCATAAAAATTATCTTTATGGTAGCATTTTGTATGGATTTATATTGGCCAAGAATACATTTGTCAAGGCCAGGGAGTAAGACATTGTAGTAGAAGTATGAAGTAGTATGAAGGAATTCTGTACTGCGTATAATGATGCTTTTTGCACTTTCTGTATTTCTTAAATTTTTCCTTCTCTGATAGGAATCTCTTGCATATAACAAAATTTATCTCTTTCTTTGCATAGAAGCCATCAATTTATACTTTATGGTGTCCTTCAATTTATACTTTATGGTGTCTACAGTGATTTAAAATAGTGCATATAAAATATGAAAAATTAAAACATGGCTTAATACATAAGTATACATATTTTTAATATATGTATTGGAGAAAAACCCAGTGCATACTAATATAGAATACATTTCAATATCAAATGAAACTTCATTGCAGATGGCAGATCATATTTTTTTAGCAATGTTTTTGGACCGTTTTACTGAAGATACAAGGCTTGTGTTATCACTGTGTGTTTGTACATAATTTCTGTCTGGTGACTTTGAAACCTGTTGGCCCATTCTACCAAATAAAACTGAATTGCAGAAAAAAATCTTACATCTTTGCTAAAAATGGGTGGCCAAATAAAGAAAGACTCTACTGGAGGGAAAGAGTGTAATATCAACAGCAGCAACAAAATTCCCAGATACTCTGTTTTCCCAGGGGAAGGTTTTACCTCTGCAGTCTTGAAAGGATTGGTGTTTTGGCCATCTGTACAGCTCAACACGTTTATAAATGATCCAGAAAAGGAAGAGGGGTAGAAGGGGAGTGCTGAGGATCCACTGTGACAAACTGCTGAGGGTCCCTCTTCCGCCTGCCCCGAGTAGACAAGGTGGTGTAAGAGGGCACGTGAAATTTAAGGTAAAGGGAAAAGAGAGTCTTTCTGCAGAGCAGACACAGTATCCCTGGAAGAAGTATAAGAGCAGCAAGAGTGAACAGTGGCAAGGAATAGCAAGTGTATAAGGAATAACTGAATAGGATAGGACTCTTTGGCCTGAAAAAGAGACCCTGAGATGAGATAAGACAAAGGGCCATGAAATCGCCAAAGACAAGGACAAGATAAATAAAAAAGAGTTTGCCCTAACCCTTTTAGTGGTTGCATTCAGGAAGAGGGAAGTGCATTCAGAAAGCAATGGGGCAGAATGCATGTTTAGCAGTTGGGAGCAGAAATACCATAGTATTTTTTCCTTATGTCCACACAAAAGGGTAGATTAGACACTGCGAGTTGTATTTTCTCGCAGTGTTTAGCTGAACTCTCTGTAGAGTAATTAAGTGCCTGAAATTCCTATCCTTGTTTTATTTATTCTTTTTTTTTTTCAGGGGGGAGGAGGAAGAGATGTGATTTTTTTGTGTGATTTTATTTATTTATTTATTTATTTTTCTTTTCCTCCTCCTCACTCTCCCACAGAGGAATCATGTATACTGTGTCAGTGTCCAACTTGTCTTCAGATGGTCATAGATTTAGTTGTCTGGGGCT
This sequence comes from Crypturellus tataupa, assembly GCA_034781795.1. Lineage (NCBI taxonomy): Eukaryota > Metazoa > Chordata > Aves > Tinamiformes > Tinamidae > Crypturellus > Crypturellus tataupa. The sequence goes on along the minus strand of JAWLRI010000942.1, from coordinate 1,720,957 downwards.
GCTAGTATTTAAAAACTCTGATTTTCGAAGCATGAAGGGAGGATCACATGATAACAAGATTTGATTGACATCTTAAAAGGGAATTTTTGTGTTTACACAGAGAATTAATGAAGTCCTACACTGCTCCTGTGATTCTAGGACTATATTTTGGTAGCTAGTATTTGCCTGTTGGAAATTGGTAATTGACATCGTCTTTGGGTTTTGTCTGTATCAACAGTGCCAACACATAACCTTGAACTTCCATCTGAACTTCCATCTGAACTGTTACGCAAGCGTAACTTTTATTCTAGTCTACAAAACCCAGAAGAGAAGATTAGCTTAGTCTTCAGGATGAACCATAACTGAATTTGGTGTTCAGCACCAGGTGGGAATCAGTGGTCTAGCAAAAAACAGAGTTGTTTGCTGGAAAAGCACATTTTTTTGTGCTCCCTTTAGTTTTTCTGTATTTTGGGGAACTTAGCCTCTGCTGGGTTATACAGCTCAACACAGTGAGCATAACAATGTATTTAACAACTGCAAAAATGTAAGGAAAAAAAAGACATGTATGAGAGTTGATGCACACATTTGTTCCTGGTTTTCTGTGTATTGATCCTTTCTACCTGTCTGTCATTACTGCCTGTTTTGCAAATGACAGTAAACTAACAGATCAAAAGATACTGTATTTTCTCTCAGCAGTATGTATCTTAATGTGCTGTTGAGGAAAAATCACTTTCTTGCTTTTGAATTTGGCCACATTTGAGTTTGTCTGCTTCTGCAAAGATTTCCTTGTGTTTTGTATCTAGTCAAAATGAAGATGTTTGTTTGCCTGTTCTTTTGTTCTATAACAGTCTACAGGATTTCTTTCTGATAGGTTATTCTCAGTGATTTAATAATAAAAACAGTGACCTAAGTGCCTTTGTATCTTTTAATATTATATGGCAGGGGTTGTGTCATGCATGTCAGGAAATGATAGTTGCTAGAGTAAGAAAATAATAATGATTTTTTTTTGATAATTTTCACTTGTGTTTAGTGGGTTTAGTGGTTTATAATCATCTGTAACAGCACTAGCCACAGAGGAGGGAAACTGAATATTTGCTGTTCATTATCTAGGATTTAATTTTCAGCCTGATAGAACCACTTTAATATGGTGAAGATGTGGTATTTGGGAGGCTAGATACAGACTGCTCAGTTACAATTCTAAGTAAAGTAAGTTTGCTTAAATCACTTCCATTATCCCTGAAATAGATTTAGCTTTACTGTCTTTGAATGCTGCAGGAGAACAGCAGGGTTTTCTGTACTAAGCATATAGTGGTAGTTATGCTCCTTTGTGCCATCCAGCTTTTAAAGGGACTTAGGGCTTAAATTTTTTCAATAGATCTGGAGATATTTGTTAACATTTAAGGAATGTGAAAGCTCAGGAATCCCAAAATCTTTCAGGTTCTGAATGTGGAGCACCTGACTGGCCTCAGGTACTCCTGACTTTCAGTGGGTTTTATTTTATAACCTCATGAAATACTCTAGACCCATAATTCTTATCCCTGCCAACAGGAGCCACTTCAGGAGAAGACTTGTTGATACCTTCTAAAACAGGAATGGGTTGTCATCTGCAGATGAAATTATAAGGGAATTCAAAAGTACAGCTACAACAAGTAGTTTCAGTTTATTGCAAAATAAAGTTGAGATCTTCTTGTAGCATCTTCAGACAAAAAATTTGGACATTTTCACTGGACAGTAAAATGAACGTGCTTGACTTTTTGTCCGTGAAGTTTCCAGATGTAGCCTCAAATTATGGATATCCTCAAGCTAAGTGGAACCTCATTCCACTTGTGTCCCAGTAGTGTTCTGAGAAATGTACCCCTTTTTCTGCTTGTTTGTTTGCTTGTTTTGGTACAATATTTGGTTTGAACTAGACATGAGTAAAGAGAGGAAACTTTCCAAATAAACATCTGAAATTTGATAGAGCCAAGCAGGCTAAAGCATAAGTTCATGTACTGAACTCACTGTGAGAGCCACCTACATCAAATAGAACATGGCAGCTCCAGTAGCTGTTAGTGCTTTAATGAACATTTATTTGGGAGTATAAAAAAAAAAAAAAAACATAAGAAGAGATAAATTGCCCTCAGTTCTGTGACTTTAATTAGCATTAGCACTAGATGGCTGCTTCAAATTGGCTTCCTGTTGCACGATCAAGACATCCAGCACAACCACCTGTCATGGCTGAAGTTAAGAATTTACTATGCCACCATCACAGACACCTTTGGATCAGATATCTTAAGACTTCTAATTAGGGACTTTGAAATTATTTTAATGAACTCATTCAAACAATTCCCTTCTTGCCATTCAAAGCTTCTCATCCTAATTGTGGCAAATCACATTGCACATGTAATCAAAGATGATTTACATAACTTGGGAAGACCTGCTATGCTGTTTTTGCACGTCTGGTCTCTGAGGCTGGTTATTTTCTGAAGTCTCAGTATAGAAATATTGCCAGATTAGCCTTTCCAGAGCTGTTAATATAGATCTCTACCAGTTTATCTGGAAAGCTAGAAACTTGCATATTGTGTAACAGGTGCTCAGGTGGATGGCACGTAAAGGCCTTAGAAAGCAGTCAATTTTGTAAAGGATTGACATGGCTTATACCATTGTGTGTTAATACATTGTTAAACTTCTCCAAAATAAGCTCCCTGAAGTGACTAACTTCATGGCATCAGGTCAAACTAATCTTCTTCCTTTTGTTGAAAGCAATTATTTTCATGTAAAAAGAGATAAACAATACATTTTGTAATCATATGGATCTTAACTAGAACCTTCAAGGTTTTTATTTTATTTTACTTTTCTTTAATCTAGTTCATACTTGATTGTGGTGTAACTTACACTGCAATATAGCTTTTAGATTCAACACAAAATTAGAAAATCTTAATTGATTTGGTCATGTGTTGGATTTGGTCTGGATTTGTCTTTCCAGAGATCATTTGCATTACCTTTAAAATGAGCGGCAATTAAAAATAGAATAATAAAAACATCTAAAAATCAAGACTTATGTGATTTAAGAAGTGTAGTTCCAGGAAGAAGAAATAGTATCCTTACTAGGCTGTTAGAATTTTTTAATAAATGGAAATATCAGATGCATGAAAAATAATTCCTAGCCTTATCACTGAGTCAAAGGCAAATACCAACATGTTTTGCTGACTGTTTGGATGCTAAAACTACTCCATTGTCCCTGAGTTAAAGGAGAAAACTCATGAGTCATGAATTAAAGGAGAAAAAAAAGATATAAAATGGAAAGACAACACATCCAGAATGAAAAGAAATAATTCTAAATAGAATATCTTGCTCATCTTTGGGACTCATCACATGAAGGTGCTGATTTTGGTAGTTTTAAGAAGAGTTCTACATGCATCTCAGTGGGTTGAGGACAGAGAGGCATTATGCTATGTGGTTAGCTATAAATACAAGACAGTGATTTCTCTTCCAAAAAACATTAAACCATTAAACATAATGTCAAATCTTCTTAAGTTTAAGAGCTTATAAAATTAAAAATGTATAAAGAATTCTAGCAGTAAAGGCTTTTCCATTAAAATTTTCTTGTTCATCACTTAAAACCTGTTTTAATTCCTTATTACTTCTAGGCAAGATTTTTTTTCTTTTTTTTTTAAATCCAATTTTCTTTTCATTCAATCTAACTGAGGATTTTTGGGGTGGGGGTGGAGGAGAGTAGCAAAGAGGAAGAATTTACAGCCAGAGGGAAAATTCCTCCTAACATGTGACTCAACTAGAAGAACAAAGGAATCATAGTTGCAAGTAATCTACTATTTAGCCTAATTAAACTCTTCTTATATTTTCCTCTTCCTTCAGTAAGATTGTCTTCATGTATATTTATCCAGTATACAGGTAGTCTGAAAGGCAGTTGCATGATTTTGCACAGTGCTGCATGCTGAGACAACTACATCAATGTTTCTGTCTAGCAATAAATGTTTTCTGCCTTGGAGCTGAAGCTTATTTAGCCTGGCTTATCTGGTGCTGCTGTAGCAACCATCAGTCTCCAGGCAACTGAGGCACATTGACCTCTTCGATGAACTGAGTGTAGCACTACTTCAATTTAGCTGCCTGAGACAATAGTAATGGTGTTGAATGTGAAAATGTGAATTTTTCTAGTCTGTATGCAATGAAAAAAAAAATACTTAGATAAAATAATGTTTAGGTTTGACTCGAAAAATATTTCAAGTTTCCACAGTGTGTCTTTTTTTTAAAAGCTGCAAAGTTCAGTGTTGCTGCAGGGCCCTTGCAGGCCTTGTGTAAGATGGTGAGTATTTTTGCAAGCACTTTGCGCACAGCAGTGTTCTGCTACTCTGCATGTTGGATTCATCATTTGAATAGCAAATTGTATCAACTTTTATTTATTTATAAATTTAAAATATCACTGAATAAAGAGCTAATTCATGATCATTGCTATATTTGAAATTATAGATGATCTGGGGAGTAGTTACATTTCTCTTGAAGCCATTGCTTGACGTATTATTACTGTATCTCACTAAATTGTTTTTTTTTTGAATACTCATGTAGGTAAAATAAATTATTATAGTACATTTGTATACTGGCTTTGTTTCCTAATCAAATCATTCCTTCTGCTAGTCAATGTGAAAGTGAAATTGTGGTTCCTGATATGCAAGTTGATGTTCTCAACGAAAACAGATTCTCATGCTGGCTATTGCTTCCATTGTGTGGAGCACATAGAGCACATGCACATGCAAGTAAAGTGCTGTGAAGAGAGAGGTAGATGAAAAGGTTTGAGGAACAAACCCAGGTAGAAGGGTAGCTCAGTTTCATTTAGGTTTATGGTGAGGTGGAAGAATCCCAGGATCTTATCTCTGCACAGCCTTGTAATGAAAAATGGTGAATTTATACTACTCTTAATGAGGTAGCATTCTAGTATGCTTTCTGCAGGCTTATCTTCCTTGTGTAATTTGCAAATTTATAACCAAATAGTTTTTAATTAGTTAAGATTTTAGAGAATATGCAACTCTTTAAATATGGAGGGGGATAGTAAACTGGCAGTACAGTTGAGATTGTAGTTTTTTCGCATTATTGGAAGATAGACTTTATACCCATATGGTTTATAATGACTTGATGTGCCCTTGTTGTACAGTGGACAGAGGTATAAATTAGTTTCTGTAGGTGTGCCATTAATTTTTCATTTTGCCTTTCAGTTCCCACTGTGTTTCCCAGTTGCATTCATTCATGCCTCTCTTGGAAAATATTTGAGTGTTGTTGTCTGAAGGGTAGATGGTTTCATTTAATTGAAGGATTTATTTGTGCATTTTAATCAAAACAGTTGATTTCAAATACAATATTTTATTATTAGCTTATTCATAAGCAAGAGTGTTCATCACAACTAGAGTTTGAAGGGTTTTTGCTTCTGTTTTGTAACTGTGCTATGGATAGATTATCTGTGTTATGTATACAGCTTTGCCAACACACTTTAATTATAATAATTTTTATGTCAACTGAATGCTCTTTTTGATTGAAAAGCTACTTTTTTTCTAAGAAATAACCCAACCTCTTTATGATCTCATGTCAACTTTTCTGGCATCCTAATTAAGCTTTTCAGTCACTTTTTTTTTTTTTTTTTTTCCAGGCAGTTGGTGAAAACATTTACTACTATCTAAGTTTTGGGATTTTTTTTTTTTTTTTTTTTTTTTTTTTGATAAAGTCCTACTCATTTCAGAAAATTACAGCTTTATGATTGTAGAAAACTTTCAGGGCTTCAAAGTGCTTGGAAAGTAATGGTGGCAGAATGAGATAGGGCGTCTTTTCATTTCTAGTATTCCTTTCAGAGAAGGAATAAGGAAAAGACTGCAGAGGATATTTGGGATTATGCATTTTATTGATGGAGCTATGGTAGCAGATGAAGTGAGATGAGCTGTACGGAGTACCATGTAGGCAGTTTCTACTTTCAGTGTGCTGTAGATCCTTTTAGTTAAGGAGTCAATATAGTTTTAAAGTTAACTGTGTTTAGCTACTGAATATGAAATGTACCAAATCACTTAAAAATATGTAGGTAGTGCTTATCCTGTTGCATTTGACTTCCAGAAGCATGGAAACAAGATTTTATTAAAAATTTTCCATATTGTCTTCAATTCCGTTGGTATTTATTGGCATACAAGAAAATATACAAGAATGCTTGACTTTCTTTAATGTAGAAAACGAGGACAAGATGATCATTTTTAAGCATGTTCCATATTTGTGGTGAAAATATTCAGGAGTTGCATTGCCACAAGTGATACATGAAAAGCTGTTGCTTTTGGCATGAGTTTGTCTTGGCTTTCCTCTAAGTTAGAATTTTGCTAGCTACAGTACCTGCAGCCTGGTGTGAACAGCTAACACGTGAGGGTATGCAGCAGTGGCTGCCCACATCCTCTAAGTGAAATTTTGGGGAGTAGCCAAGGTGCTTGGGAGGGACGAGGAGGCAGCGACATTTTCTTTCCCATCACACTGAATACCAAGAAGACTGGTCTGTAATGTGCTCCACATTATGTAACTGGCTTTCCAAAACTGTGGAGATAAAATCAGTTTTCTTCAGATGTCTAAACTCAATAGTGAAAATTAAGGGCAGGTTGCTTTTGGAACAGCTTTTTTTACTTTGCAGAAAAAGCAGTTGTTTTTATTAACACTATGTATATCACATGAAATGTCATGTATATCACATGAAAATCTTTGGGTGTCTAAGCTCATTTAATTAGAACATAGGTTTTATTTTTGATATTGTTATTAATACTGTATATTTCAGATGAATATTGCTTTTGACATTGACTAAAATATCTCAGCTTAAGATGACTTCAGAATTTCCTAGATGAAGTATGCTTCTGCTGACTTGCCAAGTCAAGTGTTATTTCATAAAGCAATACTATGTTTGTATGTAAACATTAGTAATATCTTCTCAAAAGTATAAAAGAAACTCCCCTAGAATACTTAGCTAAACATTTCAAATGAGATGTTTACTTTATTCTCTAAAGAATCTTGTATCAAATCTTTTGTATAGTACTTTGAGAAGTAGTTTATACTTTTCAAAAGTGTTTTGCTTGTAGTTAGTATTATCGGTTGCTTGTGATTTCTTCAGTTTGTGTTAATAGCAACAGAGGGAAGCGTAGTGCTTTCTGTTGCAGCATGGTGCTAGAATCACGGAGGGGAGAAAATGTTATCAATAAATATTATGACCCCCAGGCATGTTAATATGATAATCATATTTAAGGAGTATAGACAGTGCAGGAGCAAAGATGATTTTATTTTAAATGAGAATCTTTTAAATCTTGTTTAAATTGTTTAATTACTTACTCCAGTCCATACATACTTGTCAAGAATAATTTAAAATTAAACAATCTGTAGTAATTTTAAAGCATCATCAAAGTATTGTAATGTAAAACTACAATGTAGCAATAGTTATTTTTAAAGCACAAGAGGAAAAGATATGTTGGTCAAATATGTAAAGTATTAAGAAGTTGTCTTGGAATTGGTTGTTAAGGCCATCCTTGTTGTCCTAGCATGAAAGGAAGAAAGTTCAGTAATGGTTTAAGTACCATTAAATCCCTCCCCTTGCTTTATGGAAACTCAACTGTAGGCATTTCAGCATTAGCCTAAACAATGGTTTTGAATATGTTAAGCCCCTAACAATTAGGGAGCAGTTTGGGGCATTGAATAATGTGGAATGATGCAATTGAACTTGACAGCTTCAACAGTCAGCCTACTCATGGGACCTGAAAGTTGTTCACACTTGGTTTCATCTCTCATCACACGCTGAGTATTAAAACCTTACTGGGGTGCAGCGGAAACAGTAATGGGGCCTGTTATCAGAAAATACTCCATAGCATAAACCTCGAAAAGAACAGGGACCAGGCATGTTCAAAAGGTCTCAAAATTGGAGACCTTTCTGAAGTAATAGTAAATAGCTTTTTTTTTTTTTTTTTTTTTTTTTTTTTTTTTTTTTTTTTTTTTTTTTTAAGATTTAGCTTTGTAAGGATCTGTTTTCCCTGGAAAATTAAGCTAATATATAGTTAGGCAAATTTAGGAAACTTTTTATTCATACTGTTGGGGCAAAATACAATTTTGGCATGATGCAGAAATGTTTTCATATATGGGATAAATTTCGTTAACTTATATAATTTTTATATTAATTGAGGAACACACTTTTTTAGGTAAAGAAAGTGCTTTTAAAGCATTTATTCTTATTGCAGGCAGGTATTCCTTGAACTACCTTGTGTCTTCATTCCGTGCTGCTTTTGCTGCTTATTACTTTACTGACTTACTGAACATGCCATATATGAAAGCAATATAGCACATACCTACAGATAGGCTTAAACCCTTCTGCTAAAATGCTTTTCAAGAAAACTTGCATTTTTTTCAGAATGAATACTTAGCAGTTTCTTCATTAGTTCATACATTTTCATGATATGTAGTATGTTGACTGCTCAGGGTGCGTTGAAATAAAGAATACTACAGCTTTAAAAGTGCTGCATTTCAGAAGATGTTTCAATCCTGTGACCTTAATATATATTGACAAGATGATTGCGCATTTTTAATAAATGCTTGCTGCGGCTTGTTTCGACTGCGAGTGAAACATGAAGCTCCTATTTCACCTTTAAATAATGTAGTGCTCCTCTACTGCCTCTGCTTTCCTGTCAGATGAAGCTGTCACATACATAAAACTTCTCAAATCTCTTTTTTTTTTTTTTGTCTTTTTTATGATATTTTTTTTAAACTTACCTCAAGCTCCTTAAGCAATTTTATTAATGACTTTCCCTGCTGAGGGCTGCACAGGATACCTGACGTCAGGAGCACTCCTGCAGTTCCAGCTTGTTGTAGGACACCTTTACAGGCCTTTTAAAGTGTAAACAGGGGATGAGCTTAGTGTGAACCACCATTTGTGAAAAAATGCAGGTTCTTAGATACTATTTAAATCGTGCTAAGTCTTTTGATCTATAAGCCCACTTAGCAAACATTGTTTAATTCCTTTGATGTCTTCTGTTTTGTTATGTAGTGGTTACTCCAACACACCTTAGCAACTCCTTTCAAGATTCTTAGATACTCTGAATTTAAGCAAATTCTTAAAGGTATTTGTGCATGTATTGGTTAAATAAACATGTGTCTGATGCTGGATGCCTTGCTATTAGTTAATATAATTAATATAATTAGTTAATCTATTAACTATATATAAGTTAATATATAGTTGTTGCTTGACAATTTTAAGTAGCAAATTATACAGAAGAATGAGAGTAAAAACAACAGTTTCTGCGTAAAATGTGAGCTATATGTCCACTAGCATTAAGAAAGAAAAACCTGTTTTGTAGAAATCTTCTACAATTAAATAGAAATAGTATGTGTAGGTTTTTTTAAAATTACATTCACAACCTCAGCCATTTTATTCGCATTAAGAATGTATAGATTTCTGTTTTGCTGCTTTTCTCAGATTTAGAAGGAAGTAGGGGTTATACTCAGCAATTTTGATTTTGTTAGTTTTTTTTCAGTGATAGAATTTGACAAAAATGATGTTGTTGGGATTTGTTTTTTTGAGAGGAAACCAGGAAAACAATTGCAGGTTACTAGTGAACAATAATGGTTGAGTTGGAATTGAGCTATAGGTGTTTATTGAGGAAAGCAGCAGGAGTTGTGCAGTATTGCCTCCTCCATCAGTAAGTGTCATGGTAGTAATGTGTTGTATTTCTGGAACCTGTTGGCATACCCAGGTAGGTGGAAATGCCTCTGTTATTTTAAGAGTTATGACTAATTCAGATTAATTCTACTGGAGACATGTAATTCAGAAAAGGAAAAGTCAGATGTGAAGTGAAGCTTTGGTCCCATGTCTTGCGATCTTACCTGTACCCTTAAAATGAAAAGTGAAAAAAAATAATTTAAAATAATTTTTTGTTGCATTTTCTAACTTTGTGACAGTAGGAAAACTTTACTTTTCAGGCACAGTTTCTCACTAGTATATAGTAAATAAAGCATCATTGAAAACAGTTGTGTGAATTCATAAAAGTCCATTCATCAAGTTTAATATGTTGGCTGAAAGCCAAAACTTAATGGTAGTGTGTGATTCTTTCCAGAGACATAGTTTATATTCTGCAATATTTTGCTGTAATAACCAGTATGTTTCCCGCGTCTCTTGTGTGCAATTATACATGTCAAAATGTCCCACAAATTGAGTTCCTTACTCTTCACCTTTTTTCCCTCATATTTTTTTTAAAAAAGTTTCTTTTGTAAAGGTTGTTTAAAATAAATCTTAGAAGAAAATGTAAAATTTGTGACCTCACAGGTTGTGTATCTGTGTTTTTTTTTTTTCTTCCCTCTAAATATTACAGTCTTGTATTTGTTCTGAAATATTTTTTTTCTGTTGGGCAAAAAAATGCAAAAAATGTCATCATCAGCAAGGCTTCTTTTCTTTGACTGTGTATCTCTGAAACTCGGCATTTAACATGACTTTTCTTCGAAAGGGGAAAAAGTGTAAGCAGCCAAGGAAGAAGGTATTTTTATTGCATTGGATTATGCAAGATTTTGGCCAGCCTCCTCAGCTTCATCTGTTTAAGGGTTCATTTTCGCTTGTTTGGCACAAGTCCCAGCAGAGACCTTCAGAATTGTGGTTAGCAACATGAATGAACACAAACTTTGGGAGCTCTTCAATAAGTAGAGCTGGCCAACTGCCAAAAATACAGTTCCTTATATGGGGTCAGGGCAAAGCTGTGATTCGTTGAGCCCCCTATTGTATAGAAAACATACTTGTAATGGCTGTTTGCGTTCTTTAAAATAAAAACAAAACAAAACAAAAAAACACCAGGCTTCCAAGCCTATCAAAATAGGAAGTAACAAAATAGTGTGCAGGTTTTACTAATGACGGCGCAGCGCAAGGGAAATATGGCTCTGTGTAGTTAAACCAGAGAGCTGAAAGTTGGACCTTTTGACCTCCCCAGCCGGCTTGTGATGTAAGGAACCCGAGCATTTGTGAGACATCTGTTGTCTACCTGCCCTTATTTTGTAAATGGTTTAATAAGATTAAATAATTAGTAGGATAACCACATGGTCGCCACGCTACTAAGTCCCAGCACGGAGCGTGTGCTGCAGGGTTGCGAGGATGTCCTGCTGCATACTGCCTCCTCTGAAATGCAGTTTTGCTATTTTTAAGATTTGCTATGGTAAAGCTTTACTAGAAGTTTTTTTGTATTATAGTTATTTTTAGTAACCTACCAGAGATAATTGTAAAGCACACTGTAAGACTTGATGTATTTAAAAGGCATTGCGATTCTCTTTCTATACTCCCAGATGGAAAATAGTAATGCATTTAAAAGAAAAAAAAAAAAAGTGTTTTTAAAGAATTGTACACTAGGAAGACTTCCTTAAAACAGATTTAGCACCCCCTGCCCCCTGCTCCCATCTTTGCAGGACTCAAGCTGTCGCTGTTTCCTTGCAGGCGAACGCGCTGCCCGGCTCCTCGCTCGGCCTGGCCCCGTCGCACCTGTACGGCAGCCGGCTCCCCGCCTCCTCGGCCGTGGCCGCGCTCGTGGCGCAGTCCGAGGGCGCCCAAGCAGGTAACTGGCTCACGCTGCTCCAGCCCGCGCTGCTCCAGCCCGCGCTGCTGGCCGGACCTCTGCGCTTTCACAGAGCCTAACTTCTATTTTTGGGATCCACATTTGGTTATTAAATGTCCCTATGAAGTTGTTAGTAAATTCACAGTTGCCCTGCAGAAGAGCTACGGTTGCTTTTCTTTTTTTTTCCTTTACTGTCTAAAATGTAAATGCTTCAGCAGAGCCATCAGCAGGCAGGAATGCAGCAGTGTCCCCTGTGGCTGACGTGATTGATGTGCCCCGCTCGGGCTCTGGCGGGGGGAGCCCTCAAGCAACTTCCTCCGTCATTCCCGCGTTGTTGCACGCCAAGGATGCCGCCGCAGAGCTCGCCCGGCCTTCAGTAACCCGGCCAGTGTTTCCCCGCGGCCGTTGGGTGACATCCGGCCTCTGCGGGCGTTTTAACGAGCCCCGGCCTCGGCGCCTCCCCCCGGGACCCGTGGACACATCCCCCGGCCGGGGGGCCTGGCTGCATCCTGCCCCGCGCGGGTCGGAGGTCGTGCGCCCTGGGCGGCGCGCAGGGTTGCTTTATGGAGAGGCCACAGGGAAAATAGCCCTTTTGAGCCCTTCCAAGCAAAACGCTGCTGTATATTTAATGAGGCCCTTTTTTTTTTTGTTTTGTTTTGTTTTGTTTTACTACCTTTTAGCAAGGGACTTGCCTGTGCTTTTGCTTATAAATAGGAAATTGTGAGTTATGTGCTTTCATAAAGTTTTCAGTAAATCTGTGGCAGAGCCCGTGCTCGTTAGACGGCAGCGGCAAGTTTAATGCGTTCTATATTTTATGAGTTGTTTTGGGATGCAAAGTGTTTTAAAAAAAAGAAAAGGCACAAAGCCTCGGGATTTGCTGTGATAAGCATACAGATTAGCTGTCCACAGCTGTGATTCATTACTTTCACCGTAGAAATTAAAAGTGGCTGAGGGGAGGGCACTGCAAATGCAAACCACACTTCTGTGCTGTAAAACTGAAAGGAATGAAAGAAGAGAACATAATCCATGGCCTGGTACACCCTCAGAAATGTGTAAGGACAACACCTTACACGCCACAGTTCAGCAGTCTTAAACTAGCCGTGTATTTAGTCAGTGATGCCGAAGACGTTAAGATTTAAGATATTTTAAAAATGCCTACGTCAGCTTTGAAACTCTGACCTAATAAGAGTTGATTTATCAGCTGTGAAATATTTACACTGCAGATCAAGATGTGGGAGATAACGGCCGCAGCCTTGCTGGCAGAGGAGGTTCACCCCGGGGAAGCCTCTCGCCAAGGTAAGTGTTGTTTGCACTGCAGAGAGCAGGCGGGGGAAGCGTCTCGGCATTTGGAAACTTCATTATCTTTTATTATGTGTTTAAGTAGTATGCATATATATGCATTTGTGTTTATATATATTTGAAAAAATGTCTCAATCGATACATTCAAATAGCTCCAAATAGTCTGAAACTGATCTTTGTATTAAATGAGATTAGGTTTATAAGTTAAAGAACTTTACTTAAGGTATGGGGGCAGCATTTAAAAGGATTTATGTGTATTCTTTGCCACATTTATTGATAATCTCCATGGATTAGTTGCTGCAATCATACTCTCATTTTAAATGTGCAGAAGGTCTAAAATCCCATAGACTGACACGTTACAAAGATGACAGTAATAAGACTTTCTGAGAAAATAAACAATAATAAAAATATAGAAACAAATATTCCCTTCTGCTTCCCTAACTGGTTCAAATATGCAGCAACTGTCTGTGGGGAGAAAAAAAAGGTTTTCTGATGTACTTGACCTCTACTAAAGAAGTTTGACATAGAAATTTTCCTGCTAGGATTGTGTCTCATTATTTTGTTTTTATATTATTTGCTGTTAAAATTTCAAAATTACTTTTAATATGAATTTGGGATTTTTTTCATGTATTTTAAGCATGTTTTGTGTTTAAAGGACCATATTTTCTATACTAGATTCCATATGGATTTCATTGTTATTACCTAGGCAGTAACCATAGGGAATTTTATGTTGAAAATGATTTTAGCTAAAAAAGACAAAATCTGCAATTATGCAGATGCAGCATTGTAACAATGAATTTTATTGTTACAGCCTAAGATTATCATAGTAATTTATAGAAAATATCTCCAAATTAGATGATTTAATATACATGTGTAATTTAATTTAATACGCATGCGCTGTTGATCTGTATTATATTCTTTAATTAAGCAAATGACTTGTTGACTCAGATGAGCATATTCTTTATAATATTTAGGTGGCACTAGCTTTTAAGTTTTCTAATGCCTATTACTTCTAAAAGAATAAAGAATTTACAAATTAGTGTTCGTTAAGTATATATGTTTACGTTAACATACAAATCTTCAAGTGTGCATACCCATCCGTCCATACACATGTGCATACATATGTGTGTGTGTGTATACCTGCACACATGCACATCAGTAATTTTGAGAGATTTTTGCCAAGGGAAGTGCTCAGAGCATAGGGAGAGCGAGAACCTTGATTATGTTGGCCCAAGAGGTCTAACTTATAGGCACTGTGGTACGATGTATAATCACAAGTTTTGTGCTTTCTGGGTTGATGTGCATGTGCCTGTTTTTTGTATATCTGAGGTAGTAGCCTATAGCTGTGCTTGACATGGCTTTAAGGAGAACATTTGGGAAGCTAAACATTTTAAAAGCAGTATTTCAACTGAGCATATACTCAATATACATATTTCCCAGTGCTTACATTATGGTCAATCTTTGTGTGATTTTTGTGAGTCAGGCAAAGCAGAACTCTGTGGTACTGTACCCATCTCAACCCAGAATTCCACCTCCTGCTCAAGGTATGGAAGCCCTCTCAGGCTACAAAGAACAGATACTACGACTCACCAGGAAAAAGCTATTTAAAAACAAGGAAAAAAAGAAAATGCTACTGTAGTTCCAGTGAAAAAACGTATCCTGAAATATGCAGCATGGAAAAAATTTAGAAAACGTATTCATTCAGTTAAACTCAGTTGTCAGCACATTTCTGTATGGTGAGAAACACTGTAGAAGGCATTTCTAGCTATTTCATATATATCACGCCCACTGCTGTGTTGCTAGTGCACACAGCCTGTGGATGCTTCTAGGAAGTGTAAGTAACTCTGCACCTTTCCCAGGAGAATAAATAATTTTGGTTACAGTAAAAATACTAAACAATGAATGGAAAATTAACTTCAAAAATCTGATACCTGAAAACTTTTAAACCCTGAACATTATCTGTTCTATATATAAACATTTTTTCCTGAAATTTCCTATTCCCTTTCCTTTGAAACTTATGAGATCCATAAAACCGCAGTTTTCTGAAAGAGTTGGTTAAATTTCAAATAGTTTTTAAAAATAAAAGAAAATATGGAAATTATTGTTGTTGATGACCGGAGCTGATTGCAGTTCTTTTGAGGTGCTGTATGTGATTCATGAGCAGTATGATCATTTCAGGTTTCTAGCATTATATCTTTGTAACCCTATATTACCAAAGAGTTTTTTCTTTCTTTAAATTTTTTTATCTGAAATCTATGCTTGTATTTCCACACAAATACAACAAAATGTAACAAAATACACACTTTTTTCATATATATATATTTATACATATCACTGATGTATGAGTTGGTTCCATTTTGCAAAGGAATTGCTCCTGTTTTCAAGGTAGTGCTTTTGTAACACAGTAACACTTCACCCTAGGTTAAAAATCATATTATGTAGTACTGTATTGATGTATGTGTGCCTATGTATAAATGGAGGTCTGTTGTACTATTAATTATAATAAAGAGAATATGCATGACCACGCCATAAACTTAAACACAAAACAGTTGTGAAAGTATGCAGGATGGGACACACAAAAGGGAGGATTCCAGTCAGGAAGCATGTCAGTCACACGTGCACTGTGTTATAATGCTGTGGGAAACAATGTTAAAATCCTGCTTGGAGTGAGGATTCAACCCTTGCATGTAGAAACTACACTGCATTTAATGGATTGAGTGATGCATCATCTGGAGGAGGGCAGATTGACTAAAGTTGAGATGCAGAGAAATCTGGATTCTTTCCTCCTCCCTTGCAGTGTTACAGATTTTATATAATCTCATGCTGTTTTGCTTCCACATTTGTGAAATTGATAGAAAACCACCCTAGGCCCATCCAGAATTTTGTTGGTGTTTTGTTGCTAATGGCGTAGTCTGTTGATGTAGTATTATGGGTCCTCAGAAAGAATATAAAGGATTTTCTTTGCTTTTTGTTTATTTTTTTATTTTTTATTTTTATTTAGTGCACTGTTTGCCTGGAGTGTAGTACATGTGGAGTATTTCTAGAATATTTCTGCAGAAATCCTCCTTCTCATCATTTCAGCACAATGTGTAGACAACTACTACTAAGCCATTTTGGCATGCCTGTGCTGAACTGCTAAATGCTGTTGACCTGTCATTGCCTGTGGGAAAACACCTTTGTTCCCTGGAGTGATGGGGGTTTTGTTTCTTTGTTTTTGTTTGTTTGCTTTTCCATTAGTTTTTTATTCTGTTTTTTTTCTTTAAGCAAATCTTTCATTCTATATGCAAAAGAGGAATTACTCATAAATACCTTACAGGGCTCTTAAGTTATATAGTTAGACCTTTTTTTTTAAAAAAGAAATCTCTTTGCTCTGGTGCCTACAAAATGCTTGCCAGTCATTAGGCAGCTAATGTGCTGTGACGGCTGCTTATAACACTAATCATAATTAGCACACTGATTTCCTGAGCCCTATATGTTGTCCCTTGCTTGGGACTCTGGTGGTCTTTTTGGATCAGTTTGCAGTCCTTGAAGGTGGTGCAGCTGAGGTCCTTGCAGCAGGGCCAGGAACTGTTACTGCAGCAGCAACTGATCTATAAGAATCTGAATCAATCAACTTCTGATTAGACATTGGTTCTGGGTGAGGAGTGGGGCTGTATGTCCATGAAACAAGAATTCCGAGTTCGAGAAATGCAGTGAGCATCTGGATTTGCACAGAGATTAAACTTTGCCACTGGAAGGGAAAAGAAGCCATATCTTAAAACCTGAGGAGTATCTAGCTCTTGTAGTGGCTCTGTGCTGAATATTTAATTTCATCCTGAATGGGAAGAGACGTGGCAAAGAGATTATTCTTTGAACCATGTGTGATCATGAGTAAAAAGAAAAGGAAGGAGTGTGCACAGAAGGGGAGGGGAACAACTTTCATGTTCATTGAGTTGCTTGTGAAATAGTATTTTCACATAGTCTGTCAGAAGTCTGGTTTTACCTATTTGGTTTTTGGTGACATCAGGCAGTGGAATTATATATGCTTCTCTATGTGGAAGTGCTGTTACTTTACAGGCTTTGATAATTTATTTAGTTTTTCTTATTTTTCACTAAAAGTTTAAAATTCTTTTTAAGACAGGTACTCTGGGTCCATATATGATAGTGTTTATAGTTGTAGGAGTATATAGGAGTGTATAATTTGATACAATGCGGTTTGCCAGATATTTTTTGTTAGTCTGTGTGCTTGAGGGATTTGGGGCTTTCTGAGTATGTATGGAAGAGTGTTGTGTTGTTCATGTAAGCCTTGGAACCAAGAGATCTTAGTGATGTGGGGGAATTAGCCTGGTTTCAGCAGTATAAGATATGTAGGTGCTCTCGGTTGAAATAAAGTAAAAAACTTCAGCAGCTTTTGCTAATATGTTACCTTTTTCCAACAATATTTCCAACAGATCCCCAGTCAGCAGCTTGCAGATTCGCTACGATCAGTCAGGGAACAGCTGTGGGGAAAACTTGCCCCCAGTCGCATCCAGCATCGAGCAGCTGCTGGAGAGGCAGTGGAGTGAAGGGCAGCAGTTTCTCCTGGAACAAGGCACCCCTAGTGACAGTAAGTACCTTCTCTTTTGCTGCTGCTTGTCAGTGGTTTCTAAAGTCTTATTTTCTGTTCTGAAATGAAATACAATTAGTTATGCAGTTGTTAGTGCAGTATTTTGCCTTGGTAGAGCATGTGAGTTCTCAGTCGTTACCGGTGATTTTATAGATGGGGAAATTGTGTCATGCGAGAGGAAGTAACTTGTGGATCGAGCTGGTCGCGATTGGAAGTGAATTCTGGAGTATTAGCTCCAGTGCCGTAAATTTCCACAGCTCTCATAAACCAGTGATGAGCACAGTTCTTCATTTTTGCTTTGCAGCATGTGATGTGGACTGCCATAATGTTTCATCTAAATACCTTTTTCTGTAGTTTAAAAACAAACATCCAAACTCTAATATTCTTACTGATGTTGATGGTGTCGTCCTGTGCTTTTGTGTCTGTTTTATGCTCTGGTTCTCATGAAAGTCACCAGTCTGGTAAATAATTTATTTTTTTGAGTTGTGTTTAATGCGACGATCCACAAGTGAGTAAGCTCAAAGCATGAATGATGAGTAGATCTCTAGGATTCCCATATTCAACAATATGTTAGTATTGCTGGAAATGATTAAGTTAAAATATGCGTCTTTTGATACCAGGTTAATTTTTGTGTTATGTTTTATTGAACACATTATTTTTGTTGGTAGTATAAAGTGGTATCTAGTTGGTATTTTTATGAATGGTATCCTGACAAAAATGCTAATTGTGAGGAAATTCATGCAGAGATAATCCTTTAAACATGATAGCTGGAGGACAGGTTTAGCTAAGTCTTATTGCATCTCATTTGGGCTCACTGAGGGTTCCTTTGTATGTTCTTGAAGAGGAGGGATAAAAGCTAAATCCTCGGGAAATGACCAGATGTGCCTATACCAGTAGACTTATGTCTGTAGTAGGCCCAGAGGTCATGTTAAGCAAATACAATTTAGAATTTAAAAAAGTGGCCATCCCTGTGGCTTTACAGTCGCACCCAAGCGCTAGTCAGGGAATGCAAGTTGTGGAGCTCGAGTCAGAGCTGCGGAAAACGCACGTCGCGTCGAGGCGATGCGCGGGGCAGCCCCGGAGCCGGCCGAGCCGGCGGTGGGAGCGGCGCTCGCAGGGCTCCCTGCGGAGCGCCCGGGGGGACTCGCTGCCGTGCGGGGACCTCGCCGGGGGCAGAATCCTCCTCCTGGGGCTCGGGGGTATGTTAGCACGCGCTGATGTTCTGCATAAGCCCTCGTGATGTGACTTGCAGCTCAAATGCTGGTGTGTCGGGCAGTTGCTTCTCCTGCTACCTATGTGTTCCAACCCTTCCCCATTGCACGTAATTGACTGCAAACTTTTTTGTTTAAAGCCAGATTTCCCTAGCGCATTTTTCATTCATTGTTTTGTTTATTTTAAAACTGGCAAATAATTTATGTATTTGTATATATACTTTTTTTAAGGTGCTACTCATTTTTAAAAATAATGTTAGCAACATTGTGGAATCATGAGCGATCATTTAGCTGAAAGAAAAACAAATTAGGCAGCTGTAAAAGATAAAACATGCTTCTTTTCTCTTAGTTTTAGGAATGCTTAAATCATTACACCAGCTTCAGGTGGAAAACAGGCGCTTAGAGGAGCAGATAAAGAATCTGACAGCTAAAAAGGAGCGTCTTCAGCTCCTCAATGCACAACTCTCCGTTCCCTTTCCAACGCTGACTTCCAATCCTAGCCCTTCCCATCAAGTGCACGCGTTCCCAGCAGGTAAGCAGAGCAAAGGACTCGAGTGCTCCAGTAGCTAGAGGGTGATTTATACGCAATTAATGGGAGATGCATCCACATGGATAATAGGATAGGCTGCTGCTTAGCATGGGGATTTTAAAAAAATCTAATGTTTAAAAATAAATCAGAAGACGTGCATGCACCACTGGTCCTTGTTTCGGTGCGTGTTCTATTTTACTTCAGTCTGGAGCACCTCTCTTTGAATATTTTGCTTTACTGGTCATTTAGTTAATATTTTTCTAGTTGGCCTTGTCTTTAAAATTGACTTTCTGCTAGCTTTATATGTTCTATATTTACCTTTGACGTTTATTTTGAAATAATTATTCTGAATCTCTTTATACTTTATGGAAATTCAGCAATTTAACAACCATTTTTTTTGGTTTGTTTTTGTTTTTTATTATTTTCTTTAGCACCTAGCACTGATTCTTTGAGCAGCAGCAAGAGTCCTCATCTGGGAAACAGTTTTTTACCAGACAACTCTCTGCCTGTATTAAATCAGGTAACGTTTATTTGTTGCTCGCAAGCGCAAGCTCGCTGTGGGCTGGTTCACCCTGGGCCCCGCGCGCTGCTCCCGGCTGGAACGCCGCGCGGCTCAGGGGGCTGTGGCTTGTTCCCACGCCAGGAGATAACCTCGAGCGGCCAAAGCACCAGCAGCTCCTCGGCCCTCTCCACGCCGCCGCCCGCGGGGCAGAGCCCGGCGCAGGTCAACGGTGTGGCCGTGGGCGCCCGGGCGGGCGGCCTGCAGCCCGTGCCCCCGGCGCTGCCCGCGGTACCCGCCGTGGGCGGCATCATCGGGGCGCTGCCCGCCAACCCGCTGGCCATCAACGGCATCGTCGGCGCCCTCAACGGGGTCATGCAGACACCGGCGACGATGGCGCAGAACCCGTCTCCTCTGGCGCACGCGGCCGTGCCCCCCAGCGCCGCGCACCCGCTGCCCACAACGCTCAGCAACAGGTCGGTTTGTGCTCTGGGGAGGGGTTCTGCTGTTCCTCGCTTTAATTGGTGGTTTTTAAGCTGCTTTACGTAGAAGTTTTATATTTCTGTAACTTCTAATGTAGCTTCTGCTGCAGTTTTGTGAACAGAACTAAGAAAGGAATTTGATGGAAGCATGAATAGTCAAGTTGGAGAAAAGTTGTTTCCTGTTGAGCTCAAGGGAATCACAGAGCTTTGCTTTTTCTTTTTAAATAGTGTCTTACTTTTTAAATTGAGCAACATTCCAATACAAATGTAATTATGTAAATGTGCTTAGGGGTTTTTTTCCATCTCAGAAAAGAGTATCCCTGGTACTGCCACTTGGTCTCCCAGGGTTGAAGGGTCCCTGGCAGTGCTGCCATTTGTTGCCATACAAAGGGAAGCGGGGGGAGAACAGTGTGTGTAACGCGGAGTTGAGGATGCAGCGGGCCCTGCCTGGCCGCAGTGGCAGTGCACTTGCATGGTGCATTCACGCCCCCGTGTCTGACGCAGAAGTAGTTCAGAGCGGCATTCGTAAGGAGTGTTTAAATGCATGAAAAGATCTGTGCGTGTTTGTAGCCCTTCCCCCTAAGCAGGGTGGTGAGCAGTGCAAATCACTGCTGCTCCAGCTGCAGGGCAAACAGGTAACAAAAGGAGGCAGCGGCTTCCCGAGAAGGGGAAGGTGCTGTGTGGCCTGGAAGGGTTTGGGGGCAGAGGGGAGCCTGGGAGAACGCGATTCCTTCCTCCTCTTCCCCTTGTCCTGACCCTGCCCCAATCGCCCTTCCCCTTAGGAGAGAGATTGGCAGTTCTGCGCAGAAACAAAAACATGCAAATAGGCAGTGGGTTCTTTAAAGTAGTATTTTTGGATATTACAGTTTAGTGGTATTTATGGATATTACATTTATGATTACCTACTGAAAAAAAACACATTTGAGATTGGAAAGATGTAAGGGATCCCAACTTTTCTAGCTGCTCTATCCATTTTCTTTCCTCACTGTTCCTTAGTCAATTCCTGAATGTTCATGGACAGTAGCCTTGTCTGGCATTGCTTCACTGGGCTTCCAAACCTGCTGCTTTCACGTGAGCTGCTGTTCTGGTGTGTTCTGGCATTTGGACTGAAGAGGTTATATTTTTCTTGTTTTGTATCGCGTAAAGAAAATACAAATTTCCTTGGCTAAACAAAAGACATTCCTGTATTGAAAAGATACCTCCTCTCTTGATTATCAGAGGTCTGCTGAAAACACCAGAACTTTGACTTACTTTAGTATCAATAAGACCAACCAGTTTTGTATGGCTCTGCATCCCCATGTCCTGTCACAATGCATTGGTCGTGTCCAAGCGCTTGCGTCTTCCCGTGTGACTTGGGTTCTGCTTTCACTGCAAAAGCTCCTGCGTGTCTCGTGCTCCGCGTCGCGCTGCAGCCGCCGGGAGCCAGGAGCCGCGGAGGCTCCCGACCCGGCTCCATCCCGGCTCCACTCCCGCCCCACCGCGTCCGCAGCTCTGCCACTTCCGCCCTCCTGCGCGAGGAGGCTTCCCCAGCGCGGCCCCATGCGCTGTTTCTCTCCCGCGCGCTCTCTCCTCCGTTGCTGCCTCAGTAAGACTGAGTTTAGTACGTTCTCCCCACAGTTCTCATGTTTTATCAAGCTCATTCAAAGGGCTCACTGGTTCCCTTTCCTTTTGAGATGTTTCATGATGACCTCCTTTTTTTTTATGAGATTTCAGTATTTTTCGTTGTATATTCATAGGCAAATGTTCACGCCAAACAAGTAGTAGAGTTAATAGTAGTAAACAGTAAAGTAGTAGAGTCTAGTTACTAAGATGTATGTTCCTTATACGGTTTCCTCCATTACAAACTCTGTTCTGTGAGAGACCTTTTCTCTTACTGGAATTATGCTGTAGAAAGGCCCTGATGTAACTTTGGTGAAGAAAAAGCAAGGCGAAAGAAAGCCTAGAAGCACTGGTTGATATTACTGGTTTCCCACTGGTTGATATTATTGCATCTGAAACTGCATGGAACAGTTTTTGCTCCTGCCCCTCTGGAGTTCAGCGCTGTTTCAGTTTCAAATCACTGTTTCTTTCAAAAATCAGGATTTAATGTAATGGCCCAATGTAATGTTATGGGGCAGGGCACAGGCCGGCATGTTTGCTGCTGTGCTGGTAGGAGCCCTGTGGACGTGGCGAGATCCACCTGGTGGTGGACCGGTTTGGAGCTGGATTCAATCAGTATTCCTTATATGATGGAAAGCCACGGGAGACAGTAGCTCTACTTTCATATCTTTTTATACTGCTCTATAATTAAAAGAATTCCCAGATGTTACTGTAATTTGCTACTGTTGGTAACTTCTGAGTTTCAGAATATGTTCAGGCAGTTTCATGTGGAAAATACTTTTAGACATCACCACCATTGTCTGAGTTTAAAATCACCCACAGCAGAGAAGTGATGGGGTAGACGCTGCTCAAAGTGCGTGCCCGGGGTCTGGACAGGACCTGACGGGGGTTTGGGGAAGGGCAGGGACTGACCATGTCTCCACGTGTGTCAGCAAAAACGTAAAGGAGCAGGTCAGCTCTTCCGCGTTTGCAGTAGTGTGCAGCCACCCTGCTAACGGGGAGCTGTGCATTGACACCCGTCCGAGCCGCAGTGGGGAGTGGGAGTGGAAGGTTCCCTGCTCCCGTGTAAACTCCAGTCTTGCCCTGTCCAACCTGCAGTGCCTCGGGCCTGGGACTGCTCCCTGACCAGCAGAGACAGCTCCTGCTCCACCAGCAGCACCAGCAATTCCAGCAGCTCCTGAGTACTCAGCAGCTCACGTCAGTAAGTCTAACACGGTCCACGCCGTGACGGGGGGTTTGGAGGTGATGCAGTTCTGCTGAACCGCAGGGTGCCCCTGCCCGCCCGCCCTGCAGGGAGCTGCTCCCGAGGGCCTCCCTCAGTCCCGGACCATCTCCTGTGGACACAGGGGGCACCTCTCGCAACGTCCACTGAGGGCAGTGGAGTTTGGGACTTTGTTATTCTAGTGATCAGTTATCCACCGATTCCACTACGATTATAGCAGAAAAAAATGAATCGTATAACGAGTTGGCTCTGCTCTGCCCTGCAGAATTCGTGTGTGCCACTTGGCAGCTGTTTCAGCTCTCTGTGGTGCTAATTGCCGAGTTTTAGTACTTGCACACACGTGATTCGATATTCTTCTCGGATGCTTTTTCTGCCAGGGGCCTGGCACAACTAGCACACTGAGCTGAGCTGCTGCTCAGCTGCTGCTCTCAGGCAGTGTAACAGGCACTTTCTTGCCTTGCCCTAAATCTTGAGGAATTTCGTTAGTGTAAGTTAGTGCTTGCCCTGGCTAAAAATCTGGTCAAGCAGGAACCTAGGGAGGATCTATTACTCATTAATTAATTCTTGATTACCTTTTTTTCCCTTATCCAACCCAAGGAACAGCACCAAGCCCTGCTGTACCAGTTAGTTCAGCAGCAGCAGCACCATCACCACCAGCACCACCAGTCGGACGTGCAGCAGCTGCAGATCCCTGGAGGGGCCCAGATCCCCATTAACAACCTGCTCTCGGGCACGCAGGCGTCACCGCTCAGCGCAGCCACCACCAACCCCTTCCTCACAATCCACGGAGATAGTGCAGCTCCCAAGGTGACAGTAAGTATATTTCTCACCTCGCTTTTAACAGGAGTCCCTTCATGAGGTAATTAGAAGATAATCAGCAAGTTGTGTGCATGTATTCACATATCAAGGATTTTTTTTTTTTTTATTCTAGTGTGGGTATGTTTTGTTTTTTGATTGTTTAAGGTTTCAGTAGTAGTTACTGAAGTCCAGAGGTTGAACAACTTCACTTGCTTATTACAGCAGTAGAGCTTTTCATGGACAGATAAGTCCTTGGAGAAGACCTGAAGTGGCAACACACTGAGGAAGGGAAGTTGTATTGCAACAACAGGGCCAAGTGCCTGCAAACATCTCCCTTCTATTCACAAACACTGAGCACATTCTTCCACCCAGCTTTCTGTGTGCAGATCCTGTCATTTCTAAGAGGGTTCCGTACTGTGATACTGCAAACTGTCCTGCAGAAGCCAGGGATACCAGGTTCAAGGAAATGTTGAATGTCTTCCAAACAAAACACTTACTTCTGAGTAGTTTTCATTGCATTTTGTTTTCCAAAGAAAAATAATATTTTAAATTTCATTTGCAAATGGAACAAAAAAAAATTCCAACACTTGAGAGCGGTCAGTGAAGGAGGGGGCTCAGCGCAGCCCCGCTGGCCGCACACAGGAGCCTCTTTATGGTGACTCTGCAGGACTCGCCGTCACGGAGGCGCTGCTGGATAGGCGGATCCAGACGCAGGGAGACGTAGCAGAAACTCTGCTTGGGAGGGAGGTGGAGGCCAGGGTCGTGCTTCATGGCCCCTAGGTTTCATGGCGCCTAGGCATGGTCCCTAGGAGCCTAGTCCCTTCAGTTACTCTTTCCCTTCCCGCACTTGCTTCTGTGATACAATGTGGGAATCATTTATTTGCTTATTAGATAGCAGTATTAATTTAGTCTTAGCTGTGGTCTTGTCCAGGGTGTATTTTAACTCTGCTTTGTCATTTGCATTAATTTAATTTTACTCTGTATTTTATAATCTGATTTTTAGAAGTATTTTCTCTTGCACAGAGGCTCAATGATAAAACTGGACCAGTTGCATCAGAGAAGAGTTGACGTTTGAATGGTGCTGAGAGCCGCCTGTCCTGCTGTTAAGGCGCTTCCTCCTGATGCTGATGCACTCCTGCTGTCTGCAGGGCTGGAGAAATGCAACAAGGAACTTGTACTGCACAGCTCAAGGTTCATAGGCTTCAATAAGGATCTTTTTGGTAGGCTTTGATTTACTTACTTGTTGCACTAAAATGGAAGTACTTTACGTTTCAGACTGTGAAAAGATAAAATTCTGCAAACCATAATTTTATGTCCATATGATGGTACTAAGTACAAATTTAAACATAGAAAAAATATATATGCTTGATTCTTGAGAACTACTCTTATTATTGATTCAGAGACTCGTGACTCTCTGCAGTCTTGGATTACTTGGGTTTCAGAGCAGTTTTAAAAGCAGCCCCCCGCCCCTGCCTTCCCCCGCCAGTCCTATCTGCTGCAGTTGCAATTCTCCCTTTTAGACTAAGCTTGCAGTGGCAGCCTGGACTTGCTAGTTGTTGTTTTTACACATGTATTTTGAAACCTGACTCATAAGGGAATCCGTTTTTGAACTTTTTATTCCTTTAAATTCCTGTTGATACATAGTGCGAGTTTTTCCTGAATAAGAACTACAGTAGGGAATGCAGAGCTTGTTGATTTTGGTTGTAGGTTTTAGAGTTCTGAGGTTTTTAAAGAAACTTGTTTGGTTCAAACGAGAAGTTTTCTCAGCAGACGAGGCCGCACTGGGGAAGTCCGTGCAGTGTTTGGCCTCAGCTAAGTGCCTGTCGCTACCTCCGCTCCCTGGGGCTGCCTGCGCACGGGCCCTGCGCTCGGCTGTCCCGCGAGCAGCAGAGCCGCCTTGTTCTGCCTTCACAGAGGTGCTCAGGCCCCTGCAGGCAGCTCGGGCAGATGGTTACCTGGGTCGCTTCCACTGACGAGCTACCAAAAACGGAGTTGCTCCTTCCCACACCTCGCCCGTTGGAGCCGCGGCCGCCGTTGGAGCCGACCCCGCGGCGCGATGGCGCGGGGGGCAGAGCCACGCGGGGACCCTCCGCGGCGCCGAGGGGCAGTTGTTAGCGGAAGCGACCCAGTGTAATTAGACCTCCACTGTGTACTTATTTGGAAGAACATGTTAATTCTGCAATATGTTTCTTAGTTAAACATTGCACAGTTCTTACCTCATTTCTGTAAATAAAGTTTTGTGAATCTGTTTTGTATTGTGAAGAATTCATAAGAAAACATTGATATTTTGATTTGTAATATTTCTAATTAGTAGATCTAATTGAAAAAGGAAAATAATTTATTTTTATATGTTCTGGGGAATTTTTTAAAAATGTCACAAATCACTTTTGTAGATACTTTACAAAAGTAAATCAGTGGTTTATTTTATTTACTCAACCCACTGGTGAATATTCTGTAACAATTTGTACAAATGGTAAAATGAAAATGTGCTGTTATTTTGACTAGATGTAAAATTCCAAGTGTATGAAAAGATATGTACAAAGCTTTTGTTAATAAAACTTTAATAATGTTTATAGTTGTATTTTGTTGTGTTGAACATGACTTGTATTAAAAAATCAATATATCTATTAATGTTACATGACAGTTTTCAGAGTTGCACATTACCACTATAATTTATTACAACTTTTACAAATGTTTCTCATTTGAATTTTTGCTTGCAAGAGCCCTTGAAGCGGCTGCACTGTGGGTGCAGCAGAGGCTGGGGGGTCGGGGAGCTCTCCTGCCGCCCGGGTCACAGTTGTTGTTTTCAAGCTTTGCAGGACGAAGTCCCTGCGGCTGCTCCAGCGACGCAGGTTGAGCCTGGGGTAACGCGCTGGGCGCGCGGGGCAGCTGGGCCCTGGATGTGCTGCTGCCGCGAGGCCGAGCCGGGGCTCCCGACCTCGGGCTGCTGTGTGGCCCTTGGCAGCTGCTAGGCCCTGAGCTCAGATTCAGCTCTGCAGGGAACGGGGTCCCGGCCCAGGGGCTGTCTCACCCTGCAGCTCCGCCAGGGAGCCGGGCGCTGTTGGGAGGCCGTCCTGCGCCCCCAGCTCACAGCAGCGCCGAGCCCTGCAGAGCCCCTTGCCTTTGCATAGGGGAGCGCGACTGCCGGAATTCCAGCATCTTTCCTGCTCCGAGGTAGAGACGCAGGGAAGGAGCAAGGCTGGAAGTCAGAGTGGCAGAGGACAGCCCTTCTTCAGCCCTTAACCGGTTTGAGGTTGGTACCCTAGGGCTAGGGTGGGCATGGAGATGTTGCAGCAGGCAGAGCCCTCATGGACCAACACTCAAGAGCAGGGAACTAATGAAAAGTAATGACGTTTCCTGACGTCTAAACACGACTCCTGTTCGCTGGCCCCGTGAAGAAGCACCTCGGCCACGCCGGGCTCCGGTGAGGACCGGGCGCAGGAGGAGCCGCCTCTGCCGAGGGGCAGCGGCTGCTCCGGCAGCGGCGCAGGGGGAGCTGCAGCTGCAGCCCGGGGACTCCAGAGCTGCGGGAGCAGCATCAGCTGCTGCACAAGCCACTGGCAGCCCTGCAGCTGCCGAGGCACCGCTTGAGTCACGGTGGCAGGAGGGCAGCGCTCCCAGCTTGGGCTGTTCATGATGACCAAACCCTGGTTCTGCTGCCAGCCCTGAGGAGCCTGCGCGGGGCCTGACCGCCCCTGTGCACCTCCGTGCACCTCCTGGCTCGCGAGGCTGAAACAGTCCAGCCACTTACAGGTGTAAGTATATATAGTTATATATATATATATATACACTTATCTGTTTGGTCACTCTATGTATGTGCATATATATATGTGTGTGTGTGTATATATGTATATAGTTATCTGCTAGAACTAAGCTTTAGCGGACCTTAACCCTTACACCATCTCCATCGTACGCCACTCGGTCACCCGGAGCCGTGAGGCTGCTGCTCTGCACCCGCTCAGGAGGTGCTGCAGGCAGGACGGCGCCCGTCTCGCCCGTCCTGGGCGCACACA
This sequence comes from Crypturellus tataupa, assembly GCA_034781795.1. Taxonomy (NCBI): domain Eukaryota; kingdom Metazoa; phylum Chordata; class Aves; order Tinamiformes; family Tinamidae; genus Crypturellus; species Crypturellus tataupa. The sequence goes on along the minus strand of JAWLRI010000942.1, from coordinate 1,693,168 downwards.
GCAGCAGACGGGGGCAGAGCTGCTCTCCCTTCCTCCCTGCATCCCTGGGTAAGGGATGCTGATGCTGGGGGCATCACGGGCACCGTGCACAGCAGAGGCCGTGGCGCTCACCAGTCCCGAAGGGTTTGAAGTCCTGGCCCAGTCCTTACTGCGGTTGCTGCTGTTCTTTTCCCCAGCATCTGACTTAACCCCTTCTTGCTCTAAAATAAGCCCATCTGCACCATAATCCCAACCGTGACAAGGAAGGGGTGCATTAACTACTGCTTCTGCAGGACACTGGGGCTCATTCCTGTTACTGGCCGGTGGAGCCCAGTGCTCCCCGCCGTGCGCAGTGCAGGGGGCTGCAGGCCCCATCAAGGCTTTTCTGGAGGAGCTCCCACCTCCCTGTTACTCACCGGCTCCTGGCGCTGCAGCTGCTCCCACTGCCCTGCTCCCTACTGAATAAACCCCCTCAGCCACGGCAGCCACAGCCCCGCACTGGTGAAGACGCTCTCCCTGCGAGGGACACACGGAGGGAAAGGGCTATTCTGAAAAAATTTATCTTAAATCCCCAAAGGCCTGCCCCGTGTTTGCAAAAAAAAAAAAAAAAAAAAAAGAGTTAGTCCTTACCCTTTTGCAAAAGACTCTATCGCTGCTCTGATTTCTTGACATTGGAAGACCATCCAGCACTTCTTATTCCAGTATTTAAACCTTGTATAGATTATCCAAAATGATATAAAACAAAACAGCAAGAGAGAAACAATACCCATTATACCACTTCAAATATAAAAACAAACTCTACTTAATCCAGCATTTGGAAAAAAACAAAATAGGAGAAATCTTAGCATAATGATAACATTATGTCCAATTCTTTACTTAAATATGTGTTCAGGAAATATGTTCGTATGTTCAAATACTTATTAATTAAAGGCCTTCCTTATATAGTCTCGCCCATTCCAACTTTACCAATAACAGCACTTAACACCCCTGGGTATTAGTCGGCAAGAAAAACAACTGCATTGCAGGGAGCATATAAATGACTATGAAAATTAAGAAACACTGTGTTTTTTTGAGAATATTACAATCGATAGACACTTGATGTAGCAGCTGCTGTATGCATGTATGGATGTTGCCTTGCCTTTGGCTCTGGAAGAGAGGCAGCCCCGGTGCTCCGCACGCTCAGGCCCGCTCGGTAGTTGCAGCTCAATCCCGCCGCTGCCAAAGCCACATTTTTACCTTCCGCCAGTCACAGCCGGCAGTGGCGGCGCTGCCAGGCCCGGGGATCCTGGAAAAGGGTCCCTGGCCCCAGACCCGGGTGCCTGGGGCTGCGCGAGCAGCTCTCGGCTGCAGAAACAGCCTCCGCCAGCAACACACACAGCATCAGTGAGAGGGCATCGGATTTATTGATATTTTCTTTTACTAAGGCACATGACGTATAGAAATAGCGAGGTACAAAAACGCAGGTTCCTGCATATGAGATTTAAAAATCTCCTGCTGACAAGGACAAGTTTCTTCTGTTGAGAACATTCAGTTTTTAGCCATTTTTTTCTTTTGTACCAGTTCAACAAGCAACTTGTATCTTGCTATACATTCCTCCTAAAAGGAAAAGCAAAAATATTAATTAAAATTTGACACATTTTAAACTTTTTTTTAACATTCTAAAAAACATTTTTTAACATTCTAGAAAACATTTTTTAAATCATTTTAATCTCCATGTGAGGAAGAGCGTCCTCCCTGTGAGGGTGACAGAGCCCTGGCACAGGCTGCCCACAGAGGCTGTGGAGTCTCCTCTGGAGATCTTCAAACCCGCCTGGATGCCACCCTGTGCCCCGTGCTCTGGGTGTCCCTGCTGGAGCAGGAGGGTTGGACTAGATGATCTCTAGAGGTCCCTTCCAACCTGAATCATTCTGTGTGACATTAATATTGCTTTAATAGTATAAGCTACCTCACCGTGGGAGAAACGATAGTGTTTTTTTAAATTATTCATACACTCCATTTCACAAGGAGAATCTACACCTAGTGAAGAAAAGAGAGACCCGCCCGGCTCCCTGCCCACAGCCCCTGCTCTCCCAGCTGCATTTTTGCCACAAATAAACCCGGGATTCTCTCCAGTGCCTGGAGCAAAGTGAAGGAGCAGCCCTGGGAGGCAGCAGGGAGCAGCGCCACGGAGGGGGACGAAGGGGCTCAGACACGTTACGGAGCCCCTCGCGCCCGCACCCGGGTCACTCGTTCTGCTCACTGACAGGGGCTCAGAAAGACACTGTGAAAGTGAGAGCAAAGCAGGTCACCAACACTTGGTTACTTGCTGTGAATTAAAAGTTGTTTAAAATCTAATTTGTCCTGCAGGTATTTTAAGTAAAACACCAAGTATTTTGACTTTTCCTGTCATATAGTAAATAGAATTAAATGAAAATATTAAATTACAAAAACCAGTTATGCTCTTTAGATTACACTCCGGCTGACAGGTCGGAGTGCCCACCTTTCTGCCTGCCCGCTCAGACAGTCACTAACTGCCGGGCGGCCCTTTCCCGTGGCTGACTCGGGTGCAAGCAGCTAGTGACCGTACCTTACTTTTTCCAGGAACACATTTTGCTATCTTATCCCAGCGATCTGCCGTTCCCTTTGGATGCTGCTGCAGGGCCATTTCGAGCAGTTTCTGCTGATTTTGAGTCCACAATTCCTCCGTGTTTCGGCTCCGCTCCCTCCTCCTGCTCTCGTCGTCGCTCTCTTCGTCCTGCTCTGCGCTGTCGAAGTCCTTCTGGCGCCTCCCCCTGCCCTTCTCTCCCAGGATCTCTTTGGTTGCTGCTGGGACCATTTCGGCTCCCTTGGTAACTTTCCGCTTGCGCTGCCGGGTTTCACTGCTCTCCATGTGATCCGCTTGGACCCCCACCTCCGGGACACGCTCGTCGCTCCCCTCCTCTTCTTCATCCTCCTCCTCCTCGCCTCGCTCTCGCTGCGTGATTATGTGGTCGGGCAAGTTCGGGCTGACTTTGACGTTCCTGGAGTTCTGGGCCAGGCTTTTCAGCTCCGAGAGCCTAATGATACCTGTTAGGAATATTGCTGTACTCAGTAAAAGCTGCAAGAACCAACTACAAGCAAAAAGGAAAAAAATACAAAAAAAAGGTGGCTGGAGAAGGCAAACCTCATAAGGCTTAAGGGCTCAGGGACAACGTTTATCCATTCTGGATGCGACCCTGTGCCACGTGCTGGAGTGTCCCTGCTTAGCAGGGGGTGGGACTGGATCTCCAGGGGGCCCTTCCGCCCCCCCACCCCGCGATGCCGCCCATCTGCCCCTCTCTCCGCGCCGCGGCCAGGAGCCCCTCGCGACCGGCACCCACCTGGCGCGCTCGCCACGGCCGCCTTCGCCTGCTTGGCCTTCACCGTCACCTGCCGCGGGGAGGAGAAAGGGGACACAAAAGGGCTCTTAAAACTACATTTTGTAGCTTTGAAGGTGCTGTGAGCAACTCAGCCCACCGCACCCACGTGCAGCACTCTGCACGCGGCAAGTCCTAAAGGGCAATAAGTAACTTGGCAGATTTTGTCCTTTTCAAAGTATTCTTTGTTTATTTAAATAACATAGGCAATGCTACGCATTTCTGTTGTTACCACCATAACATTCGCTACCACTTTGGATACTTAAGATTTTCTTCTTTCATTGTTAAACCCTCAAACTCTGGTTTCTCTAATCCTGAACAAAGGCACAAAACCCCCTTCACAGGTCCACGCTCTGCAGCCTGCTGGTACACACACAGCCCCAAAACGCAGGAAATGCAGCGTTTCGACTGCCAAGTGTCACCAAAGAGACTCCTAAATCCTGACAATTCAGGGGAAATGTTTTCTGTACACGAAGATCCAAAGGAGGGAGAGCTGTGTGCTCCCACTCCTGCATTTGTATCTGAATCAGGAAACGAGCAGGGTTTCTCCCCACCCTGAACCAGGAGGGCCCTTTTCCCAGACTTCCCCACACTGCTAGATACAGCCTATGGGTAAGAACGAGCACAAGTTGCCTTTAAAAATGAGCTTCTTCTAATCACTTAACTAAGACTGCGTTATGTGCAGTGATCTAAGCCCCGTAACTCAAGTACCAGCTACAGTTGGATGCATCTTAAAATGCAGAACTTAAAGAAATGCTCTGATTTCTTAGAACATATTATGAACGTCGGCTTTTCGTTCAGAATTATGAGGTCTTTGGGCAAAAGGTAGAAACTGCAGTTAATTGCCGCGAGGCACCAGGATGCCCAGAGTTGCAGTGCAGCGCAGGGCTGCGGCCGGCGGGCACGAGGCCGCCTGCGAAGGGCTGGCCCATTCCCACCACCGGGAAGTTCCCGCTCTGCTGGAACGTGATGCAGAGCAGCCAAATAACAACGGCACCAGCCACAGGGCTGGGAATTGCACTGCGGGAGGGATCACGTTTCCCTCCAGCGGGAATCCCAGACCCCTGGGGCTGCAGCACAGACGGCTGCTGCTCGAGCGGGGAACGCGCTGCCGTTTACCGAGCTCTGAGCCCGGCGCAGGGGCCGCACGGCTGCGCACGGCAGAGAGCGCAGGAACATTCGCAGTTTCGTCCATGCCAGGACTCGCATCGCGTGTTGATGCCTCAACACGAAGCGCCCTTTGGTGCCTTCCGTTTCTAGTCTCTGTTTGGTTCTTCCCCACCAGGTTGCTGCCCATGGTGTTACAGGACCTTGCTTAGAAAAGTGCTGGAATTCCTTAAAAAAGTGATTGTAAGACTGGACAGTAAGACTTAACAGGCAAAATAACTTATCTCCCCAAAATTAAACCCCATCTTCTAGGATTATTAAAGGAGAATATGATGAACAAAAAATCCCGGTCCTAATTAAAAAAAAAAAAAAAAACAAGTCACTCTAGAAGTAGATGCCTGGCATTCCAGTTTCTGCTGTTGCAGCACAACAAAATTTTAATCCTTTGAAGAGAAGGTCTCATAATACTAAGAGGTACTGATATTTATAATGGGAAATACTAGCTTTGCCTGTGGGATACATGATCCTGTTTCTGAACCAACAGGACAGATAGCCTGAAACCTGGGGGATGCCCACGTAGTGTGGGGATCTACCAACAGAGATTATCCTCCTGGAAGTCCACGTTCATACCAGTTAAAACACTCGGGTCCCACCTGCATTATTAGCACTGGAGAGTCCCTACAGGGTCAGGGCTGTAGGACAGGCAGAGGAGGAGCCCCCATCCCCGGCTGCTGAACAGAGCAGACTCCACCGAGGCCACCGGCTGCACAAACTGTTAACGCAAACTGGCCTGCAACAGCTTGTTTGGAAAAGAGTGAGGAGAGTTTGTCACACAACCAGGCAGCAAATGCTGCGGCACTCGCTGCAGCGCTGCAGTGAATTTGCTGGGAATGTGATGGGGTATCACCTACGTCCACGTACGCCAGACAGCTGCTTCTAAACCATTTCACTATTTTTGAAACAGTTCCTTCAAAAGATGTACAGGGAACTTATACAAGCCAGGAAAAGAGGAAAAGCGAGAACAGACTGCCCTGAAATGAAACACACCGGAATAAATTTTGAGCAAAGACAAAGATTCGTGAGTTGTTATCTCGATGACACTGCTCCATTTTCAGGACACGGAACCTCTGACACGTTAAGAGGTTTGCAATTACCACTTTATCTTTCAAACTCAGGCCACACGTGCAACAAACTTCGCGTTGCAAGGGCTGCAAGTCAGTACCTTGGATTCAAGCTTCCTCTACAAGACAGACGTTCCCAAATCAGTCTATCTTAAGTACCCCATAATAGATACTAATTTTGCTGTAATCCATTTAAATGAGAACCTAAAGCAGCTATCCCACTAAAACAGGAAACGCTTAAGTTTTATTCCTAGATCTTAAAGGTATTGCACATTCTCCCCTAGGTGTAAAACATTCAAGAAGTAGCAGCCTGTGGCACCTTGGGTATCTTCTGTGCTTAGTGCCAACAATCATGATTTGGTAAAATCAGCAGCCTTAGCATTGGCACTCCATGTATTACTTTCTTTTATAAAGGCACCAGGACATCTTTATTTTCTACGGGCTTTCAGTGTGAACGTGCCCTGGCACGTCAGCACTCAGCCCTGCGTGTCTGGTATGGATGCTGAGGATGGACAGCATGGGACCTGGAGCCAGCTTCCTCGGGCACTGCTGCCAACGGGAGCGCGACAGCCCACCAGGCCTCCTACCGACAGCTTTACTGCCATCCTGCAGAGCTCGCACCATGATTTAGCTGCTGTTCTCTTCTCTCACACTTTTTTAAAGCCATCTCTTTTTTGCATGGGCGACTTTGCAAGTTCTTTTTTTAGGTGCTAGGTAAGCTCATGTTTACACTAGGTTATTTCACTTAAAGTTTCCAGGTATCACTTATCTAAAACTAATATTTGTTTGTCAGTTGGCTTCAACTGTCATTGCCATTAAGATGCTGACACAGCAAAAGAATCACATCACACCAGTATTAACTTTTAAAGGATTATAAGGGACCCATTTAACTGTTGATCTTGCCACTCAGATTTGCAGTCTTTTCCGATGTCAGTTCCTCCCTACTTTCTGACATCCTTAATTCCAATTTAGATTTCTTCACCAGTGATAACAGATATTGCTATATCTAGTGGTTGGGTCCATAGCACTTTTAAAAAGCAAAAGTTGCTCCATTGCTTTTTCTACTCCATTTCTTGCCATACTTTGCGCTTTGATTATTATTCTTTCCCAAGGTAACAGATCACCTGTTTGGAAAAAAACATTCTCCAGTGTATAAAGCAGTTGTAGAAATGCTGCTCTGACCACTGCTGTTCTTAGTGCATAATGCTGTGAAATGAAAGTTTTCATGTAAATTACGAGTTTCATCCTTATTATGGCAAGTTGTGCTAACAGACTTCTTACTGACAACAGCCTTCATTGTGGAAGCGTGAGTCAGTCCTCAGGAAATCATGTGCCTGGGGACACTGTAGAAACTACGGATCCAGACTATGAAACTGACCTAAAACTGCAGAAGTTGGTACGGACGGAAAGGGCAGGTCTCACATTCCTACACATGCTCATAGTGCTGAACAGCCCAACAGCATCACTCTATAGAAATCAACTTTAAATATTACTGTTTCTATACACAAGTAACTAAAGCATCTTTGTAGTCCGGCAGCGTAACAGAAGTCACAAATTAAGCCCAGTAATAGTGTTCAATGTAGCAGGTTGTCTCAGACAGGGAAGATGATAAAAAATGGTTGCAGCAAAATACTGAAGCAGAAACTGAACCCTCTTAGTACGGGACCTACAGAAAGTTTTCTTCTGAGAACTCCCTTTTGGCTTCAATTTCAATAGTTCTTCAACTACAAAAGGTTTTACTCCAAGCAAATAGGATTACCTTGATATCTGCAAGGACAGCCACCCAGAGCTTGCTGCTTCTTAGATCACTTGCAATTATTCCAGATCCCAGCAGTCCAGATTCCAAGACTAGATGCTACTGAACAAGACACTTAAAATACCTGATGTTTCAGGTCATCCGAGCGATGACCTCACTGAGCTGAGAAAAACTGCAGGTCTTTATCGATAGTGCTGCTTGCTGTTCCTGGAAGCTTGCTGAGCAGTCGCTGCCAGTACCTGCTCCAGCAGCACCAGCTTTCAGGAACTCGCTCCCAGTCAGCTGGCATCTCTGTGCATGTTCTCCACGTGTTGTGCAGGAAAGACAAAATCTGCAAACTATGGGAAAAGCTCTTCAGAGGGAACTTGCAAGCAGCTAGGGTTAATATGCAGCAATGAAGAATATCCTGAATCTGTGACGTTAACTTGAGTAAAAAACACATTTTTCTTATAACAGAAAGCCAAACAGAAGGATTTAAATTCCTTCCTGGCACTGTCCCAGCAGTAGTTTTTATGGATCCAACCTCCCAGAAGAGCAGAGAAGCAGCAGCCAAATAAGAAGATAGAACCAAAAACATTATCATGATGCACCTACTCTTCCAATGGCTTTCTCATAGTAACTATAATTAAAGAACTGTTTGACCCAAGTCGAATAATAATAATGACCCAATCTTTTATTTTCACGCAATATACTCAAAACTTATGCCTTGTAAATTTCCCTTTGAGAGACCTGGAAAGATGCTGAGCTGCCTTCGAGTTTTAGCAGGTTAGCGAAACTTTATCCACTGAAACATCAAGCCAAATCATTCTGCACTTTTGGCAAGTATCCTGCTTTGCAATTTGCTACATTGCTTGAAAGAAAATTTTTCACCTTTTGAAAAAAAAAAATCAAACAATTTTTGGCACTGCTTATAGCAGTTTGCTTATTAGTTTCTTTCTGACTTGTCCAGAAGTGTGCAACACTTGTGTGTGTGTCCTCAGTGAAAATTACATGTTGAATTTAGCGCTAACACAGCACATGCAGGTTTCCAGCACTCTTGGAAGAGCTAAGTGACATGTTATGAATTTTAACCAAATCTGCTTAGTCCAACCAGTCATAGCAGTTCCCAGCTCTGCCACAGCACATGGGAGGAGGCAGTTACCTCAGCACGGAGGGGAACAACCGTGAATCTGAACATGCGGCAGTTAAATCCTTTCCTGGGAGCTAGATTTGGATCTGCAGTGGGGTTCAAGCCCAGTTGCCCAGGAAAGGTGCTGTGTAAGAGTAACAGCAGCAGCAGTGCTGGCTTTAGCTCCTCACTTCAAAACCTTCTGTGTCTGAAAGCTGTTGCACTGTCTTCAGTGAGGAAGTCTTTCCCTGAAGTGCCAGGATGCTCTGGTCATGCTTTCCCAATCATGACTCTCAGAGGTTAATAACAAGAAGATCAATGCTTTTTGCCTCTGGGTATAAAACGTATCATGTTGCCCAACTCTGCTAAGACCAGGGCAACTGTGGGGAAGCACAGGAGGGACCTGCACAGCAAGGAAACCGCTGTGGCCCCACACTCCTCTCCTCTCACAATCCCCCCAGGCTTTCTGAGATGTCTGCAGGATTACACAGCTGTTCTGAAGGCTGCACACTCAGACTGAGGCACCTACATACCACCTAAATCCCATTTTAGATATTAATACCCTTTTTTTGGACCTGGACCAGAGCTAAGTGCTCATACTTCAGTGAGCAACAGGAAGAGCTGTTGCTCAAACACATGCAAAATGCTGGAAGTCAACGTTTCAGAATAACAACGAGTTTCAGCAACCGAGTTACCGCAGTGCATGGAATGAAATACAAAACAGACAGGAAAATTCTTGATTTCCAAAAGCAAAAAGCAGCTAGTGAATTTATGAACTTTCACATATGGCTTATTTCTCTCACAGAAGATTTTTGCTGAGAAGCTCTCAAAAGCAAGAAACGTCTCTGATAGTGGAAAGCACTACCTGTCTGACAGTGGGAAGTCCAGGCAGCACATGCTCCCGAGCCACACTTCAAGGCTGAAACTTGCTGCTTGGACATACAAGAAACACCTCTCCCCTGCCATGTGCCATGGGGCCTCCTCACGACTGGGCCTGTCTGCTCCAATACACCCACCTGCCTTTTGTTTTGCTGCCTGCCTTCCTCCTCCTCTGCACAGGCAGCAAATCCCCATCACTCTGTTTTTGCTACACAAATGCATGAGATTAGTGACTGCAGGAGCAAACAGCATCAGTTTAAATCCTACAAGACAACTGAATGATATTACTTCACAAGTATGAAATCTGAGATCTCCTTGCCTTTAATTTAAAAAACCTGTAGCTAATAATCACATTAAAGTCTGTTTGGCATGCGAGACAGCTTTTACTTCCTCTGTTATTTTTACAATTTGAATGGCCTTTGTAGTTACTAAAATTAATTTATGCCTTTCAGCAAACATTTTTTACAACTTTTTTTTTTTTAACCTAACAGTATAGGTATTGGCATTATCAAGGACAATACACTTCGATAATCTCACATCTAAGTGCTTTTTCTGCACTTCTGAGTTAATCAAAACCTAACTATTGATTATTTAAAATTTCCACAAAGGTTTGGCATTTGTCAAATAAAACAATATGTTTTTTAACAGAAAAAAAGTCTTAAAACTTCTTTCATGATTTATAGTATACTATGGGTATTCATATTGTTTAGAAAATTCAAATGTACCTTCTTAATTTTGTTTTAAAAGGTCAATTATTTCCTTAAGTATTGAAGGACAGGAATAAGAACTAACCCTGAAGCAACAAATTCAGCAAGGAAAATGGGTCAAGGAACAGATGTTTAGAGGATGACAGAGAGCAGTGGCACAGGTAACCAGGTCAGCAGGCAGGAACTCTGATTAGAGTAAACCAAACTCCATTTCCCTTTCATAATCAAAATACTTGAAAAACTAATTTATACCATCAGCCAACTGCAACAAAAATGACTTAAAAAGCTGTAGATGCTTTCAGTTGCAAAGAGTAGTAAAATCTCATTGTATTAATTCAGTTGGAAAATATCTTTAGGGAAAAAGACTGATATTTCCCCACTAAGTATATAATAAAATGAGAATTGCCAATTTAAATAATTAAGTATACTGATAAAATGAGCACAACTTAACTCATCTATTTTGGGTTGATTATTCATTACTTAATATTGTTAATTGTGTAATTTCCTGAAAACTTAAGTACTTGTTTATGACAAACATAAAATTGTTTGGTAGTAGAAAAAGCACCTAAAAGATGCTTTGCAGGAAGTACTGAATTTAAGAACAGACAAGTTAAGGTATATGCAGTGATTAGTAACCAAATATCTGGCTTTAACTTTACACTTCAAAAAAGGAGTTCACACATGCTTCCAATTGAAGGAAAGTTTTTTTCCCTTCTCCCTTTCCTCCTAGGTATCTTGCACTTGTTAGTCTAATCACAGACCCTATGAAGGGAAGGGCCTAACCTCAGGCAGAACCTCTACACTGATGTTGTTTCTCACAGATATTTGACTATCCTATCAGATTGAAAATTCCACAACCTTCTTCAGCAGCTTCTTTCTCTTCTTCATCTCCATTGCAATTCTTTGTCCCTTCTCACCTGAATCCGTGGTAATGGCCCAATTTGGGGTAAATTCTTCTTGCCCCACACATATGATGAAGAACATAGGTCTCCACAGTGCTCCTTTCATATGTCTAAAGATGTAAGTCCCCACTTTCATTTTTCTTTCAGTTCAACAACATTAATTCCTTCACAATCTCTCCTTGTACATCACACTTTACAGACCTCAATTTCTTTAAGATGTCCTGGACTCTCTACAACTGAGTCATGTTCAAGTGCAACACTGATATCTAGACTCAAACTGAGGATGCGAATGGAGCTGGTGCACTGTCCTGCTTGCACCTCTCAGTAGCACGTTTCCTTTGCTGCTTTTACAACACCAAGCCATTTGTTCACATGTATTTAGATCATTATTTCCTCTAATTGCTCTTTCTCCTCTACTTTCTACGGGCTGCTGCTAGCCAGTTGTTCCCCATCTTTTACTTGTGAACCTGATCACCTTCTCTCCGTATGACCTTGTACACATTATCTGTGTAATTTCACCCCACTCTTTGCATATAATTTCTCCAATTTGTCCTGATCTTTTTGAATTCTACTCTTATCTACCAATATACTCACAGTTCCTCTTATCTTTGTAGGAGTTACAAATCATGAACAGACCCGAGAAGCACTATTCTATCATCCTCCCTCATCCAGGTTGGACAGATCCAATCTTGATCTATTCTTTTCCTTTGACAGTGAAACACTGAAGACTTCTGCAAAACCTGTTGGGTAGATGCCCCACTCGTGCAGTAGTGGCTCCATATGACACACTATGACACTACTTGATCCCGGACAGTAAGAGATGACCAACTGAAAAGGGACTTGAAACTCCAAGTTTTTTTTTAATTAATTATAGTAATATACTAACATATTAATATATTAATAATGCCAAGAGAAAAACGTTCTGGAGAGCTTCTGTTGTTATGAAAAGAATCAACAATCATATTTTCTTTAGACAAGAACATTTTCTTTAGACATATTTTCTTTAGACAAGAACCCATTGCTCACTGGGTTCCAAAGTATCAAAGGTCAGGTTCTAGCAAAATCAAGAAGAATTTTTTTCTAAGCAGAACAAGTCTCTCTGGGAACGAAGAACAGATACAAACTTTTCAGGCCTTCTTTATAAGCAAAAAAATCAATACTAAAGATGCATGTATGAGAAGCTTTCTCCCAGGCCATCTGAAAACTCCCAAACAAATAAAACCACAGACCTAAGTTAAAGCAACATCATGTAGTTAAAAAGTTGACCAAAGTCAGATACTCTCACATCAAATCACCTTTCTTTCTCTTCGGAAATTGCAGAGCAAACCAGTACTGTTTGATATATAAATTTACTTTTAAAATAGGAAGAGTTTTAGACATTCTAAAATTAAATTTCTAAAATTAAATGAATTTCACTGAGGTTTTGGTATGTACAAAGGATTTCATCTTTTTCTACAAAAAGTACTGAAATATTTTTCTACCCCTTTCTGCTGAGGCACAAAGCTAGTGGGATTACTTCGTGAGGCCTTGAGATAGAAGCATCATCAGAGAGATCATTTGAAATGGATAACTTCTTCATACTATTTTTATTAACACCTTTCTAGCTAATCTACTGATAGAAAGGCTTTCAACACTTAAAAATCACATATAAACAAATAAACTGTAGCTAGTAAATGCATTCTCTAACAGTGAAAGGAAAAGCAAGATTTACTGTTCTCCTGTAAAGTCTCAGGAGCAAGCAGCAGAAACTGGTTTGACGTTTTAAAAAAGAATATCCCGTATCAGTAAGAAAGTAGGAAAGATATTATTTTCCCTTTTTATTTGTTTCTTTTGCTTTTAAGAAAAAAAGAAGCTTGCTTGCCAATTTCTAACACACACACACACTCTCTCATGCTCATGTTAGATTAATAAGAAATTTTTAAGTTGTAGTAAGTTCCAAGTTATGCTATACAGGCTATTTCAAAACAGGAATTTATCTCCCTGCACCTCCTCCTGTGGAAACAGGTAACACTTTGGCCAATAAACACTGCTTGCATATACAAACACTTCTTTCCTTGTACGAAGAAGACAGGAGTTATTCCCCTGGCTTTAGCACAACAATTTTTTTCTTTCTATCATGGTGGTGCCCAACCAAACTAAGCTTAGGAAACCCTGCTCTAAATTTATACCCTATCTCTATGTGTCTTTTGAGAAGTATAAACTGCCCATCTTGCCCAGTAACTGAGTGTACCTTAAGGAGTTTTCAGTTTAAATGCTCCCCATACTGATGCAGTAATTTGAGAACCAGAGAAAAAGTCAGGAAGCTTTTAAGTGTTGCCTCTGAAAACGCAATCACTGTGTAATGCAGTGATAAAAGTACCAGAGACATTAGCAACGAACCTAAGTCAGAAAAACTGAACTAGCATCATCAATAGCGGGAAATCTTCAGGGAAATAAAAAGTGTGTGGAGAACACTTAAAGTTGGAGGTCACCAGAAGTAAACACAGAATGTGCTCAGACCTTTCTTCATACATAAAAACCCCTCCCAGGACTCCTCTTTTCCTATAAGAAAAATGCCAGTTCTTAGCACGTGCACCTTTCCTGCATTTCCCTATCCAGTTCACTGAAAAAAATGACCACATTTCTCAAGACGTCTCTCATAACGGAAGAAGCAATTGACCTTCCCTTTTCTTTCCAGGACTGGACATATGCAACTATAGTGTCCAAATAATGTTAAGCAAAAGGTTCTTTATAAAAGGATGCTTTTTATACCTGCTTCAAATCAGAAAGCAGGTACAAAAGGCAGTCTTCAGATTTGGTTAGTTTTCTAATGGCAGATGTAGAAGCGTGTTTGCACCAACAGTACCAACCAGTTTCTCAAAGTAATCTCAAAGATTTTTTCCATTGATACAGCATATTATCCAGTGAAATAATTTTACTATTAAAATCTGAAGAGTAAAATACAGCATTTTTTAAAATGCCACCTCAATTTAATACTATGATGTACAACAGATTCTCAAAATAATTAGCATTTTGTTTGCATAGCAAGTTAGTAACTTCTTGCTTATGTTCCTATCAAGACCCTTAGAGGTTATCCACAACTGATAAATCTTGTTCTCAAATGATATATCTTGTTCCAAAATAAATTAGCTATTTTTCTAGTGTGTATGAGTAACGTAATTATATAGATGCATTAAATCTTTAAAAATAGCATTTGAAAATGTCTTTTGCTGATTAGGTCAACAGGAATTAAAAAAAAAGAAAAAGGGAAAAAAGAAGAAAAAAAACCCTAAACACATTAGAAGCTTGCAAATTGCCCAGAAGGTTATAATGGCTTAATGTTTCACTCTAGCCAAAGACTTTGTTTCCCATCCCATTATTTAAGATAAATGCTGAAATATAATAAATAAGGAACATCTAATCTCAAAATGTACATCGACAAATTTAAACAGTATTCTCATTAACCCTTCCCAGAACCTTTTAAATAGGGTCAGCGGAAAGGGCTTTCAAATGGTCCTCAGCAGACACGGTACATCATGTTCTAGTAATCTATTGCTTAAAAAGGAAAAGTCTTTTACAGCCTAACCCCAGAGGGTTTTAAGATCATAACACTAAAAATCCATAAGTACAAACTTTCTTTGATATACGGTTCAATACTATAAAATATAAATTAACAATGATATTAATCATTTTTAATAATAACCACGTTACAATCTAGAAAAATGGACCAAAATATAATCATACATACCACTCGTTTCATAGTTTGCAAAGATATTCCAGTTTAATTACTGGACAGCATCTGTCTAAACACCATTAGCTAATCCACATAGTTTGCAGGGACCGGCGTAAAACAGAAACCTAATCTTTAACCCATCACACAAATATTCTCTTGTAGTTGAAGGACGTTGCTGCAAAAAAGCAGCCCTGTTTTATCTGTTTGTGGCCACAGTAGCTCAAGGCTCTGCGCACCAGAATGCCCCCCACAGCTGATCAGTTACAGCTGCTAATTGTGGAGCAGGAGACCGGCTGACATCTGCTTCTTGCAGAGTTAGTTAATGGTTCACTTCCAGGTCCTAAAAGGATTGTAGCCTCTCTCAAAAGACAGTGCTGGCCCCGCATACGCCTGCCTCCTACACTGCCTGCCTGGTGCTGGTTTGTCACCCGCCACACAATGCAAATCCGGGTGAACTCACATCTGCCACTGATCGACCCAATTCGTGAGCAATCTTTTCCCATCGACCTGGGGTCCCCCCTGGGAACTTAACCATACTTCTTGTCAGCTGGCTGAGGTCCTCTTCTGTCCACTCGGGTGCCTGCAAAACATTTGCACAACATTCATTACGCTGGGATATTGGACACATTTTTGTAGGGTAAAATACTGAAAAAAATTATCATATGTATTTATCAAATCATGTAAAAAACAAAAAACCAACCAATTTAGTAGCTTTAAATGTCTGGGTGTCATCTCATTTCATTGCAGAAAATGCATAACAACAACAGGAAAACAGTAAATTACTACAAAGCCTTAATGTTCAAAAAAAAATGCGCCTTCCATATAATCTACATTGACCTATTTAATTTCTTTTTACACTATATACAATGCTTATACAATATAACAATGCAGAGTAAAGATCAAAAGCAACAATATTTCTATTAAAGATTAAATTACAGTTTTAAATTAAAAACCAAAAGCAAGCTTTTTTCTAATTTCAAATGCAAGATTTGTTCACCAAAGCAGAAGAAAAGATATTCATTTTTATATATTTAAGAGCTGTAAATAAAACAGAATAATCACTTCATCTTTTTGCCCTGTAATCGCCGTATATTTTAGCTTCCCTGGATGACTGAGATTAAATCTGTTGATTCCAAGACCCTGCAAGGACTCCTAAACAAAAAGCCCCCACAAAGCAGCAGTCATGCTACAACAACAAACCACACGGTTCTAAAATTCAATAACCAAAACACATTAAAATGTTTTACTCTGGCAGCATCCCACAACCTGTTAAAAACAATCTTCCTCCTCACGGCCCAGCAGAAGGGGACAAAGCCAGCAAGGGCGCTTAATTACGGCGGCCAAGGCGCGCGCGCTGCCCCCTCACAGCGCGGCCCGGTAACCGCCTCTGACACTCCAGCATCTCTGGCCGCGGCTCCGGAGCGCAGCCTTTGTCACAGGCACCGGTTTGCCGTTTTTGCTTATTTCTGAGGAATTCCGTATGACATACCTCCTCTCATCAGCACTTCCGATAATGAACGGGCGCACATCACGCCGCTGGCCTCACAGAGCCGTCAGCAGCCAACAACAGTCAGAGGTGAGTGACCCCAGGGACCATCTCCACCACTGCAGCAAAGCTCCTGCCTGACACTAATCCCGCCTGTCACTCTCCCACCGAGCTCTAACCGCACTGACATCCGCCTGCCGCACCGCGGGCTTAACGGGGCCGTCCTGACTTTTTACTGTCTCCCCCAATCAATGGCTCCAGCGTGCTCTTTTCACCATGTCCAAATGGCAGCTTCACTCATAATCAAAGTGCACTGCTCCTGTTAAAGGGCTTCCCGAAAGGCTCCACCATTTGCATTCATTTGCAAAGCAAACTACTTTTATTCACTTTGTTCTGCTATCAAGAGTGTTCCCTGAAGCAGATAAATTGGCATAAATACAACCTGCCACTTAAAAGACAGTAAATAATAGCCAATAGTAGCAAGGATTTCATCAATCGCTCTGGTTTGGACCCATGTAGTCCTTTATTCAAAGCTGAAAGCCCCAGACATTCATATTTGTATAGCTTTTAATACAAGTGCAAAATTCACCATCTATGATGATTTAAACGTAACATGTTTAAATATCGGGTGCATGTGAGATCTCGCACACACGTTACATACATAACCATATAATTACACTCTAGCCTACCGAAGATGTGCTAAATACACTACATATCTCCACATTGCACAATAACTTTTATTAGTTGCTTGTATTAAATAAACATACTTCATGTAATCTTTTATTTTAAGGAATCAAAATATTCCTTGATATTATTATATTGATATTATTCCTTGATAAAATATTCCAAGGAATTAAAAATTTCCTTGATATTTTTAGAAAGGAAGTTGGGGATACTGAACATTCTACTTCTAAAAATAAAATTTCATCACTACAATTTACATCAAAAATATTTTAAAATAAAACTTTGGTTAAAAAAAGTCTCTTCAAAAATTAGTGAAAAATGTCCTACAGCAAACATTTTAGAATGCAATTTATTTTTTGAAAACAAACGCACTGTTGTTCTGTCTAACTGTACCTAAAGCATATCTGAACCATCAAATGCAGAAATCAAGATGATCTTTTCAGTGATGCACATACACTGGGAAGCTTTCTGATATGTTTTATTTTCAGACTTTTTTAGTAAGCTTTGATTGGGTAATGTGCTCAAAACTTCAATACTC
Source organism: Crypturellus tataupa (assembly GCA_034781795.1). NCBI lineage: Eukaryota > Metazoa > Chordata > Aves > Tinamiformes > Tinamidae > Crypturellus > Crypturellus tataupa. The sequence continues at coordinate 1,675,815 of JAWLRI010000942.1, read as the reverse complement.
ATTTTTAAATATTGCAGAATCCATGAGCTTATCTCTCTAAATAACGAACAAAGCTACAATCATTCTGTAGATCTGTAAGTAATTACATGACTAACTCAAAGCACAGGAATTCATTAGCTAAAGTAAAATACCGATATGTTAATCTTACTTCAACCCGACAATAATTTTAAGATGGAAACAAAACTCTGCAACACTTATAAATTTGGACAACTTCAAAAAAGCTTGTAGAAAATCTGCTGTTAACCACTACAGCTGTAAAGACCTTTTGTGAATTCGCAGTTCTTCAGCAATAGTTAATTGTGTCTTTAGATGCAACAGCGCCTACTGTGCCTCAGCTCCTACAAGCGGCTATGAGGGTGGTCATGGTGTGAATGTATTCTGCCCCTTCTAATCTGCAGCCAGTGGTAACTGCGAGAGTCAAACGAATGCATAAACATACTGCTTTGTCACCTAAAACCATGTGTGTCCAATATCACTGAGACACTGGGCCAAAATTCATCTCTACAGTAAAGTAATGGAAGACACCACATGGTGAGGGGACAGCTGTTGTGACTACACAAGCATTCAGATTTTGCATCAGAAAAGCCCCGTTCTGGGATTAACTCTCCATTCTGAATACAAAATGAAAAGTACACAGAGTTATGGTCTGCAGTCTTTAAAATGAAAATAAACAAGTGTAAATATTAAAAAATTCATAGCATCCACTCAAAATGATATCCCCTTAATATGGTTTATTGCACATAGCTCACACACTCACAGTTCAGCCAAACTGCTTTGTGCCTTCGAGAGGGAATATGAATGTGGTTTAGTGCCGAGATCACGGGGCACCCCTTCCTGGACATTCCATACCACCTCTTGCAGTGTGGCACGGTTTGCATACCAAGATTGTGCCAAATATAAAACCTCTACGTTTCACTGACATTAAAAGGTATTTTTAGAAAACAAATGCTGATTTATTAACAAGAAAGCCGTTTGACTCATTTAGGACTGTTAACATTAAAAATTACAAAAACATATCCCAATTCCAGCCTCAAATATACTTTATTCCTGTGAAATTGGGGTTGTATGGAAGTTTGGCTAATGTTTAAAATCTGGCCAGGATTTTGTGCCAAATTTCATCAGATTTTAGTTAATTCACTATTTTGTGCATTTCTAGTCCCTGATTTTTAAATAAATCATGAAGAGGCATCTATTAAAAGTGAAATATCTAAACATTTGTAGAACAGGCTCCTAGTGAACTCTCAGACATTTTTGTAATTCAGAAAATAATATGTCTACAGACGGTGCTTCTGCCCAGTAACAGGATATAAGAACAGGACATAAAAGCATTTTCAATTTAATTTCTGGATCGTAAGATCTTACTCTTCTTGCATCATTCTTCCCTATTCTTGTTTTAAAAATCTGCTGCAGTCAGACTCCAGCTTTGTGATCCACTTATGTGATGAACACTAAAGACATCCTGAAGTTACAGTAGTATACAATACAATATAGTATTATTAACCTGAATTCATATTCAAAGTTCCAACTTACTCCCACAGACTTTGATCAAATCCAGGCTGCTTTATCATGAGCATTAAGACAGGTAACAGCAACGTAAGGAGAGCTACAGTTTTTTGGACCAAGGGTCCAGCTGGACCACTACGCCGTGTGGAAAGTTCTACTATGTTTTTGGTGCCAACGGGAAGGCCTGGGTTTATTACTCATCTTTTCCATCCCCACCCTGCTTTGAAAACAACAGGAGCCACATGCAGACACCAAGAGTACGAGCAAGAGAAGTTCCCCAAATAACTTTCCTATCTTCCAGTTATTTTCAACTCACATCATTTCCTTAGCCTGATGAGGTTCATCTACTTTGTAACCATCAACTCTCTTTCAAAGGCTTGTCCAGTCTCCTCTGAATCAGTCTAAACTTTCTGGACCTGCAAGGCTCCTCCTTCCTGAGAAGCTGTGTGCTCGTCCCATCCATTACACAGAGGAGCGCCTCACTTTGTCTCTTCTGACGCGGCTCCTGCTAGCTTTGATAACCCCAACATCTTGTTTTTGAATAAAGAATCAGCAAACAGCCTGTTTCTATTCACCTCCTCTTACAGTTTTAATTAAAATATTGCTCTAAAATATTCCCCCACTCCTTTCAGGCTAAAGAAACCTAGCCTGCTCAATGGGTTTCTCATGCAAAAGCCATTTCATACCTTATATTATCCTTTATGCCTTTTTCTAAACCTTCTCTTTCTAATATAGCCTTTTTCAGATGAGATACCAAAACTGGACACAGCATTCAAGGATGAATGAACCGATCATTTATACAGTGGAATAATGATGCTTCTCTTTCTTCTCTATTCCTTTCTCAAAAAATGTAACACCAGATTTTTTCTGAATGATATGGAGTGGTGTTTTCATTAAACCAGTAGTCATAATGCCTAATATCTCACTCTATAGTAATCACAGCCAGCTCAGAGCCCATCATTTTGTGCATGTACTTAGAATAGTCATCCCCTGTATCAACACTTGCAATTTTATATTTACTTATAAGCAAGTATTCTTCTGCCATTTTGTTGCCCAGTCCCTCAAAGCCATAAGCTCATTCTGCAGTTCTGAGCTATCTGCTCTCACCTTCACTATCCTAAACATCTGTATCATAAGCAAACTCTCTCACTTCAGTGTTAATCCTTCCGGAAAGTCAAATAGACTCCATCCATCAAATTATCTTTTCAATGTATATTTATCAACTTTTCAAAGATATCCAGAGGGTTTAAGGCACTTTCTTTTATAAAAGCAATATTCTTATTAATCTAATGCTCACTAATTTTATTTATTTCAGTTTCTGTGATTTTCAACCACACAGATATCAGGTGTGCATGCCTACAACTTCCCTGAAAAACAGTAAAAATTTAGTAAATAAATAGAACTAACGTCACATTTACCAAAGCTTAGTCCTCAAACACCCATGAAAATAAATAGTTAATTCAATTATTTCACCCTGGAATTTTGTCTGAACACTTAGGTGAGTTCTTTGCCTGGAAACTTAACTCATTTAATGTTAAACATTTTATTAGTTTGGTATAAAAGAACCTTTGAGATACATAATTATTAATTTTAGATTTTTTTTAACAAAAATGGGACTCTTCAGAGGTGCGTTTTTCTAGACCTTCCCTGGTCTGAAAAGCAGTTTTCATAGTCATTTCAATTAGCACCATCCTGTATTATCTTGGATCATCTACAGCCTTGCAGTTCACCATACACCCCTTCAGTGTTAAAGAAATTCTGGCACAAAAACACAAGAAGTTCCCCTGGTAGCCTTTGGTAACAACAAATATGTATCTCTAACTTTCTTATCTTTGATTATATATCACTCTAAAGTTCTTTCCTTTATCTTATAATCACTTTGTCTCTTTAAGGAGTCTTGCTGATAGAACCTGTCAAAAGCTTTATGAAACACAAGTAATCTAAAAAGATATAATAGTGACACATAAGTTTTCTTCATTAAATTCATACTTTTTCACACATAAATTCATATATAATTTTTACTATTACTTTTAACTTGGTTCATCTACTAATACGACTAATTTCATCTCTCCTTCCAGACCCTACTTAGTGATAACTACAATATTAACAGCAGTGTTTAAATGTGAAGCCTTCACTTGGTGGTGAAGACCAAGCACTGGATTGAATACTTCCATCTTAAGAAATCTCCCAACTCACCTCCCACAAATGATGGGAAATGTTACTCTACAGTAAACACAAGTGAAAAAAGATTGTAAGCCTTAACATCTTCTTGAAAATAGTTTATAGTTTGATCATTTATTAATTTTACAAATTCTTTGGCAGGGTTCTTTCATCTACTTTGTTTGAAAGAAGTCGTTAGTGTTTGTATTATTAACAGGATGATCCTCCAAGTTCTTTGGTCTTGGCCTTACTACCTCTCAGTAAAGGTTTGCAGATCTTATGTTCTTTTGCATAAAGCTTTCCCTTTTCAAATATTTTTTTTAACTCTACTTTTTTTTTCTCCACTCCACTGTTCACCTTTTTTGCGCAAGATGTGAATAAATTATTTGAAATAGAATGGGTTTGAGCTTTTTTTCTACTGACTACCATTCTGATAAAGTTACATTTTGACAAACTTTTCTGAAAGTTTCTAGGAGCCTGTAAACCCATCCTAGGTCCAGGATAACACAGGATTTCTTTTTTTTTTTTTTTTTTCTTTTTAGAAAAGCTCTAAGTTTACTTCAAGAGTTAAATCATATTTAAAAACAAAATTCAAATATGTTTATAAACTTCATGTTAGTATAGTAGCTTTCCTTATGTTTTTTAACAAATAAAAAAAAAAGACCTCTATTCAGGAACATCAAATAAAAACTTTGTTTTCAAGTATGTTTCACAGTTAATGCATGCCAAAAAGGAATTATTATTAAGCTTTTCCACTTGAAAGCTGTGTATCTGTATGTACCTTTATATTGACTGGTAAATCTTAGCAGGCAAACCTTAGTGAAAAATAGATTCTCCCTCCACCAGTGACAGTAGTATTCACAGTGCTGTCAGGCTAGGCCTAGATATATTATAATCTACACCATCACACTGAAAAAAATGTGTTCTAATAGACAAAGAGCCAGGGAGGAGGATAAAAAGGAAGAATAAATCAAGATAAGAAGCAGCTATGTGAACCAGTAAGAAAATTTTTTCAAGTTATGACTATACTTAGAAACTTGCAGATACTTCAAAACAGAAGTAATTAGTTACCTGACAGAAGAGGCAGCAAGAAAGTGACTTAAATGAAAGAGTGGGTACTTACAAGATGTTTGCTATTACATTATATTCATTTTAAAGTCTCCAGCTTCCCTTCCAGTCGTTGGCACTGATGTGCCTTTCTCCTAGGTTGAACAGCTCTGTAGTACCAAGTACTTTCTCCAGTAAAGACACCTGCTAAATTAAAACGTTTGTCCCTATACACTAAAATGTGCCATTTGCAGACCTTGAATAATTTATACAGCTCTTCTCTCTATCTGGCTTCTGTCTTTTTTCATGTAACTCCTAGAATTACATGAAGGAGTTTGAAACTGATCTTTCACACCCTTTCCTTCTCATTACTAACCTCTACTTCAGGATTTAAGAGCAAGAAGGGATTTTAATATTTTCTTTAAAAGCACTCCATTTCATCTTTAAAAAATTCTGTACAGGAAAGTAATCCTGAGCAGTAGGTTTGGCAGAACAAGAAACTTCCAAAAGACATCTCTAAATTATTTTTATAGAAGTATTTTGTCAACAGAACTGTTGCAAATACTAAATTGCTACACAATACTGAGCTGATAAGAATTAGTCAAGAATAAGAATTGTTCAATCATCAGCTTAATGCTATGTCCCCTGAAAAACAGAGGAAAGAAGAATGAACAAATCATTTCAGCATTTTCTTGTAAGAATTTTTAGAATATGACAGAAACTAAGTGAAAATTTTAAGGAAAAAATGGCAGCATCCTGGTTCTTTGTATTTACAAGAAGCTTGGAAGAATTTCTTGGTCTCCTCTGTGGGAGTAAAACTGCAGGAGTAAAAGATAAAGCAGTACTCACCATAGCAAGGCAAATGTCAGCTTTAAAGTAAAACTTAGGAGTCAGCAGCATGCAAATGTACCTCCAAGAGAAATGAATTGTCGTCTATTTGGTATAACAAAAAAAAAAAAAGGGCGAGGTTTTATTCATAGCTTTTTTTTTTTTCTTTCCTTTTTTTTCATTTTATCTTTCCTTGCCTTTTTTTGGCCATGCCCATAGAACGCTTGCCATTAAAGCGGATCTGAAGTAGCTTATAAAAAAGAAAAATCTTCCATGGGTAATATGCATTCTAAAGACGTATGTGACTGAGGCCTCCTTTAAAAGGCAACATCTATTGGTTGCCTCCGCTGAAATACTGAAAGCCCTTTCATGAACACAAAGGTTCAAAGAGTTCACAGACAAAAGTGACAATTCCATAAAATACATAGATAAAATGAGCATTTATGAAAAGGACACACAAACAAGTATGAAGTTATTAGAGCATAAATAGCATCACTTTAAGTCAGAGAATTATTTTACTAGACAGTCCTCAAATAGTAACAGAAATCTAAATTAACTGACCAGCTTTCCACTGTGGCTTTCGTCAGTGAGAGAGGCATTTTGAATGATTTCTATTTCAGGTTTTCTTGATCAGGAAAGACATAGTTCATATTTTGTAAGCGGTTTCTCTCAGAATATTTTGTTAAAAAATAGACATTACTCTTACATTCTTTGAGAATATAGTTAAAGGCGATGACTTTATGTTAAGTACACACCACTTAAGATTCTTGTGTTCTGAATCACAAAGCCCTATTAAAAGAGTTAAATTTGGGTGAAGATACTGGTACTTTATATGTTGGCAAATCATTAACAGATTACAGACATTTTAAAACTAATCGCTTACAGTTTACAACAGCTTCTTCAGTGTTACACTTCTCTATATTCTATATGTCTTGAAAAAAGTACAGATCTAACAACAATAATGCAGAAATGCACCGCAAATCCCCTAACTCCTCCACGCAGTCCATGCATACACACAGGGTATCCCATCTGCCGGACATCACACCAGGCACTCCTCACCACATCACTGCTGCCATCTTTCTCCTAGTGGTCCCACTTGCATAATGCTTTGAAAACACCATAAAAAAATGTGTTTTTTCTACACCTCTATTCTTATTTCCCTCTTAAACAAAAGCACCAGTTGTGTTGATATTGCTTGTGGAGAATACCAAGCTATCAGGTTGAGACAGAAATGGAAAGACTGTTCAGCAAAGGCTTCTCAGCCATGGTCTAACTAAGCTGTGGTGTCCTCACCAAAATCACGAGTATTCAGCATCTAATAAATACACAGGTCACTCTACAATCTTTGAGCATATTTCACAGGAGGAAAAAGAACTAGAGCTCTCGCAGTGGATTCCAGTTGTAAGCTCTGATTTGGTAAACGCATATCTCTGTTATGTAGTATCAAGATAGGATACCAGGAAATGATACTTTAAAAATGCTGGTTCTTCAAAGAGATAGACATCTCTAAAGAACTTTAAGCACAGAATTAGACAAAAGGGTAACTATGAACTTCAGTGTTATTTGGAGATTAAAAAATAAAACAACTGATACCTTCAAAAATGAAATAAGGTCTCTCCAGAGACTGAGACACATAGAACAGTAATACATGACATGAGAAAATAACTAACTCTCCTTACACAAAAATCTGAGATGGGACTTTAACAGTACAGGAAAGCTGTGTGGTGACAATACAGTCTTTAGCTATTCAAAGCCTTTTCTCATTCTTAACCCCTCACTTCTGACAGCAAAATGGTTTGCAAATCTATCAGGAAACTAATGCAGGTATAAAAAGCAGGTAGGGTTTTGTTTAATACAGATTGGTTCTCTGATCCTGTGCACTGTTGTAGAGCATGTTGCATAAGTGGGACGTGAGCACTTGGGTTTTAATTTACCACAAATAGAGAATATCTAAAACATAAAAGTGTCTTTCATTGTACTGGAAGGGCCTGCAGGAGGAGGGTTCAGAGGAGAAGAAGGATTTTACACTAATTCTGATGAGGCTTCTTTAAATTTCAACAGGAATTATGAGAATACTGTCAGGATCTCACTATCTAGGAAGTTCCCTCTGGTATTAACATACAAATACTTAAATTAATTTCAATTTATATACCACATATAGACATGAATCATTTTTATATTTGAAAAGCAGCTAAAACCAAAAGATACTAACGTGTTATATCTAGTGACATACACCTGAAAAGGCCACTCTACCTTTAGCACTATGTTCTCTTTTCACACTTAGGGTTCTACTGCGTGCTCAATCCAGATCAAATTTGAAGCTTTTTTTAACACACAGCAGTTAACATCATGAAATAAGTGGAGAAGTTTTCCAAACATCTACATTACTATAATGTAATCTGAATTATATATTATAAAAATAACTCAATGAAAAATAAATTCATGAAAATTAAAAATAAATAATTCAATTATGATCTTTTTCAAGGATTCTGAACTAAAAATGTTCTCAAATGTTCTGTAGCTGTAATAAAAATGCAATTATTAAAAAAAATGCTTTGTATTTTCTGCTGGTTATTATGACAAACCATGGAGGTGAGAAGGAAGGACAAAATGGTATTTCTTGTCATATTCTCAAAATCAAATCTACTTTTCTATCATGCTAGAGTATGTCAAAAATAAATGGTTCATAACTATAATGCCAAAAATTTGATTCAATGTAATTGAACAGAAATTAAAATGTAGTTTTTAATTGCATGTTACAGCTTAACTGGTAACACTTGGCAGAAAGTGTTAACTCATTTTTTAATTGTTAGATGCTTCAAGGCAATTGTTTTAATGCAGAAAAAAGTGAGAAGCTCTTCAGTAAATTTGATTGTAGGACACTCAGGCATGCAGATCAAATAAACTACAGGTTGAACAGGTAATTAGATATGGCCTGTGATGCATTTATCTGGAGACAAATTTTCAAAGAAAGGGAATAAATATTTTCAGATAATTCTCTCTCAAAACATCACTCCATTTGGACTTTTAATGCAGTTTTAAAGTATTTCCATTTGCTAGAGAACATGAAACCAACAAATCCTCTAGAATACACATGCCACTGAATTCCTTGGGAAAATAACTTTTGTGACTTTCCTAAACCTTAGTAAAAAACTATGTAAGGCACTAGGTCTGCAACAGACTGCAGGTGATAACTTTTTTCATAATTGCTTGATACATTTAAAATCTTTGGTGATGCTTTTAAATGTGTTAGAGAAGATAAGCCCAAAGGTATGCAGATACCTTAAAGCATATGATTAAGCTTTATTAGAAACAAGTGTTTTCCTTGCCAGGTTATTATTTGTCTCACGGAATACTAAGCAGAATTCCCCTTCACGTGCAGAACAGCTTTGGGCAGTATATACTTTTATTTAATCCACTTCAGGATAACATGGCATGTTATGAATGTTTTTGAAACACTAATATATGGCATGAAACAAAACAAAACACCCTCAGATGCACTAAAACACACTCAGTTTCAAAGACTGTGTCATAATAAAATAGATCTTACTACACTGCTTATCTTTTTGAGTCACTGATTCTCAGTGGTGTCCACTACCATCCTTTATCCAGCTTTTGTCTTCTCTCTCCCTTTCAAGTGTATTTGTTTCTTTCTTTTCCAGTTAAGGACTCTTGTAATAGTCATCTCTTTAGCTGTTCAATCAATAGATTACAGTTGTCCTTGAAATTGTTTTCCTGTAAGAATTCTGAATGTTTATTTGTATTCTATCTCAATCTCCATCTTCAAAACCCGATTACATGAAAGGTACAGCTACATGAAGCTACTGGCTCCAGTATATGTTCATAAATCTGTTTTCTACTCACGAAATACCTTTAGGTTACCTCTACCTAATCTTCACCTATATGCATAGGAACTTTCATGTTAGGTGACTTTAACAAACTTCAACCATTCAAGCACTTGTCCTTATAGAGAAATCCTCACATCTTTTCCACCTATTCTTTTTATCCCCCTAGCACTAAGCAACAGCCTATACTTTTTTTCTGTATATGATCTATTATCTTGATTACTTTACCTGAGGAACTACCAGGAATATTAGGTATAAACTGTCACTACAATCTTCTGATACTTTCTCCATAAAAATCTACTGGCATCTTAAATATAAAAGGTCAGACACCTCCCCTTGCGCAGAGCAGTGACGCTCTGAGGCCACGACCGTCCCCAACTGGTCACAGTGACGCCCTGCGGCACCCCCAAGGCCTCCGGCTGCCTCTCCCTTTTGCCTCGGCTTCCCTCAAGGCAGTCACCCAACGGGTCTCCCTATGGGGGCCCTTGGGGACTTCAACGGAGGGGTCTCCTCATTCATACTACTCATGTTCCCTCTCTGGGCTTGCTGGAGGGGATCACGAATGATCCCATGACATGGGGTCTCATGATGAATTCAGCCCATGGAGTGATCCCAGGCAGAGCAGCAGGAACAAAGCCAGGGCACCAGCTTTAGACAAGCAAGCTTCAAATGAGGAAAATGGGCCATGTCTTCCACTCGTCTCAAGATTTGGATATCACTATCTACAACTCAGTTTAGTAAACTCTTCAAACATTCAAGCACTTGCTGTTTCACAAGAATCCTCAGGTCTTTTCATCTGCTTTTAATCTTTGCTAATCAAGAGACTAGACTTTTTCAGTCTGGATCTAATCTGTTAACTTGATTTCCGTATCTGAGGAACTATTGTATCATCAAGAGAATTAGCTTTAACCGCCCACTAAAACCTTTGATGCTTTCCTCATAAAAATTCATTCAAATTTTAAATATACAAGCCAATATTACATGCTTTCAAAGCAAGTTTTCTGATTATGACAGCATTCATAAAGTAATCCAAATGAACATAGGAGAAGCTCATCTGAAGCATCATGGTCCCATTTTTTTTTTGTCCTATCAAATCAAATGCCTTAAATTCAAAGCAGAAATGACTATCCATTTTTATACCTTACTGATAACGTTATTCCTGGTTCTCATTAAATCTACCACACACCTTTTCAACCTTGTCTGTTCTACTGGTAACTTGTTTTTTGCTTTGCCTCCTTACCCAGGAGGAGTTTGAATATGACCTCACTCTCATACAGGACTAAATAAGGGGTTCTTTAAGTTGTAGACTCTGAGCTGCTCTTGAATATAGAATATGCTTCAAGCTTTCCTAATCACCAGGAATCTTCTATTTCCTAGGTTCTGTACATACAAAAGTATGGTACCTTCTGCTGATCTGCCTTCCAGTTTGAGAATACAACACTTGGCCGTGAATACTTGCTTTTTCCACCCATGAATTATCAGAACTAGTTCAGATTTAAACTGGGAGATACTTTACCTATCTGAACAATACAACCTAACAGTGCTTTATCATGGGAAGTTCGTTAGAGACTTTCCTATCGAGGCATATTGTTCTTTTCTCAGGATTTAAACTGTTTTTGAATCAACAACTCTAGTCTTCCGTTTAAAAATTCCCATTAAAATATGTAGTGTTTCAGTTTCCTTAAGTCATATTCTAAATTCTGACACACTTTAGCATGCCTCTTTAAATTATCCAAATTTTTTTGTTTTTGCTTTTGTCTACTGCTGACAATCTGTTTCACCTGCTTTCAAAAATCTTAAGTAATTTATTCAAATTATAATACAAAGGGAAGCAACAAAACAGAAAGTAATCTCAGCTTTCCCCAACAAAATTATTTCAACACTACAGTTAATGGCTGAATAACATTCTTCCTCCTACATCAAGCACAACTGAATTCTATAGGTCCTATATGAAAAATAAAGCTCAACTGCAATGTGCTGTTTCTCATGTTGTGCCATCATTAAGAGTGCTCTCCTCCTTTGCAGGTTTGGGTGAATAATATATAGTCCAGTAATGTTTTATAAAGAAAGGTTCAGGCCAAATAATTTACCTCAATTCAAAACATGCTTAACTTTAAATATGGACACAACTGCAACTGATTTAAATGGAATGTAATTGTATGGTTAAATGTGCAGAACTGAGTTTTGAAGGCTGAAAGGTGATCTTTTCAAGACTGTATCCAGCCTGTCAAAAACTATACAGAAAATGGCTAATAACTAGATTCAGCTTGTCCAAAAATTCCTAAGTGACAAAACAGCAATGACAGTATTATTCAGCCGAATCCAAAGCAGGATCTTATCTTTACTGGAAAAAATCGAGCAGCCCACATTGACCAGTTTACTTTTAGATGTTGGACTTTACCCTGCATTATAATTTCTGGGAAATTTCAGTAAACAAATTTAACTAGAAATCATTATAGCCACAGTCTGAAGAAGAGAAGCAAAGTAGCAGCACTTGAGGGAGTTTGCTGAAACTGGTCAGATTTTATCCTGTTTATCTGGGAAAGAATATTAAAACTTCAGGATTTTTTTACACTTATAAATTAAAACTAGATTAATTTGTGGCTAAATTTATTCTCCACTTTAAAGATGGCAGAACTCACACCAAGAAAAGTAAGAAACTTTTCAAACTGGCATTACAGAGCTGAGAAAAGCAGCAATGAATATAACACTGCAGAAGTCAGTGTCATAAACTGCAAATTCTTTCTCATCCTGAAGTTGTAGATCTTGTGAAAATCCCATTTTCAGGCACATTTATAATGCGTGTCTTTCATTTACTGGTGTCCTTACAAGGACACTGTGTGCCAGAGCTGGCTTCTCCTTGGGATCAATCCTCTCTGTTGGATGGGAGGAACAAGTGGGACAAGGCCACCGTGATTAACTAGCCCTCATACCTTCCTCCAGCTTCTTCCCTTTATTTCTTTCCCCTGTACCACTACTCTCTTCCCTCTTCATCCTTCCTTTCTCTATTAGAGAAAGAACTGACTGCATGAAGAGTTTGAGGGGAAGGGGTATCAACAAGGGAAATTAGGCCTTGCCTTGCCCCAGTGAGCCAAATTAGAGCAGTCCCATTGCATTTTCCACATCTCTCCCTGACTGAGAGACAAAGTGCAGGGAAACCCTATATTTATAAATGCATGGCTTGTAGCAAATTTATGAAGAAGGGAAAGCAGCTTCAAGACAGAAAATACACTCCCAAGGGCCAGAGCACTTGGGCCGGAGCCCAATCAAACTTCTCAGGGGTTGCCTGGGAAGCAATTAAGCCCCTCCTTCTCCCCACAGATACAAGGTTTCTCTTATGTCAACTATCATGTCTTTTGTGACAAATTACCATATCAATCTCCAATACGCAACAGGTTGAAGAACTGAGGAAAATCGAAAAGTCCAGCCTGACTTATGAAAGTTAAAGTAACAGAAGTAATATAACGCTAATCTGAACTCGGACAGGTTTCTGAAGCAGGGCATATAGTGCAGACCAGGATTAAACAGAGTTGCAGTTTTCTGCTAAAAGCTGCTTTTGCATGAATGCCTGTTCATATAAATTAATGTTTGCCACAATTAATTTGAGCTTTTGGTTGTTCTTCAAGCCAAATACTTCAACAACTGAGGACTAAGAATTGACAACATATGTAAAACTGTGGTCAAACTGAATTATTAAAGTCACATAAATCACTTCTGGAAAACCAATCCATCTGAAAAACTACTACTGAAAAAGCTACTAAGAGCCGGAATTTGACACAATAGCATACGCAGCATGGTGTTGAGATCAAAATGTATTATCCTTCTCTGCACAGGACAAGAACTTATGTTACTATTTTTAATTAGACAGAAAGTTTAAAAAACTCAGTGAAGATCAGAAAATACCAGAAGAAAGTCAACTATATGACCTTAATTTAGCACATTTGCTTTGTTGATATTTTTGTAACTATCATAAAAATTATTTTACGACATACTGTTATTCTTTTAGAAATGTCTTTTGGGAAATACTTTCACTATTTGTTTCTTTTGCAATCTACATAATCTCTGTTGTGCTGTGCAACACACAATGTTTCCAAACATTTTTTTGTCTCCCAGGTGTCATATCAAATCATTTCTCTGTGTTATTTGTACTCTTTTTTATATCTTATATCTTTTTAATAAATATTTATATATTTAAAATATATTTTATATATTTTATTATCTTCTTAGCAATATCTTAAAGCATAACTCTCCTGCACACACAGATTCTGACAACTCTTTGCCCACAGTAGTTTTAGACAGCCTGAGAGTAGTACATACTTAGTACTTCTGAGAGTAGAATATTACAGAATATCGCATATTCCATAAACAAACTATCACTTCCTATAAGGATAAGATTAAATAAAGTTTCCTGTATTTTTTTAATCTCTTGAACCTAATGAACAGATCAAAGATGGAAATGTAGAAAAGAAAATATAGAAATTCCACATACTTGCACGGCAGTTGTTGAGCTAGTTCTTACTTAGTCTTTTAGATATCTGGCTTATGTTAGACAAAACTCCACAATTCTTGGTGTAAGGTTTAACACTACTGATATTTGCATCAGCCATAGCAATTTTTTCTCTGTATTCATTACTTTGGTAACTTTTCATTTGATAACTTTTCATTTTGTATTTACAAATAAAATTGTTCTTTGATGTCTGTCATAACTTGAGATGACATGTCAAAGAGAATATTATCTATAACTATTAATTCTTGAGAAAAGTTGAGATAATAAGAAGCATTGCATGTTTAATTATCCACACTAAATTAGATTTTTGATAATAATAATTTGCTAATCAAAGCCGAAAAACATAGATTTCCTATTTCTGATTCAAAGACATGGGTCATCCTCCCAGAGGAAAACCTGGTAATTAAAGTGCTATTAAAAATAAACAAATAAAAAAACCCTTATTCTGTCCTTAAAACTATTAAATGTCCAAATTCAAGTGCATAATGACTTAAATATTTTAAGGTGAGAGCCTGAAAGGAATATTCTTCTCTGTATTTACGGAAAAATGCTTCAAAGAGTATGTAATTCTATTGTTTCTAAATTAAACAAACAAAAAAAACAACTAATTTGCTAGAAATGTCTGCTCTGTTTCAGTATCTACAGAAGGAAACAAAACAACAACAAAAACATTGGCTTTTTCATATAATATTTGAAAAGCTCATTTTTTTCTGAATTTTTTTTTTGTTTCTTATGCTTGCTGATTTGTCAGCTAACAAGGAGAAAGAGTATCAATAATACGCAAACACTTCAGATTAACTAAAGTGCTAATCTACTTGTTTTGGTAGTCCTACTTATTTCAGAAACACAGTATGTAACAGAAAGGCATCTTCTCTACAATGTCCCAACTGTTAGCTTCAATATTTTATTAATGCTATTCTGCTGCAAAGAAGACAGAGGTGAGCAGCATTGGGACCATGAAGAAACATGTATATATTGTGCTACAAATGCCAGTTCAGTGAGCTAGATAAGAGCCTGAACTATATTAAAATAGACTTAAAAGCCTGTTTTAAAGCATATGCGCATAGGACACAAACAGATATTTCATTCAACGCTAGAAACTCAAATATGGAACTTACAGCACTTACTTACAGGATAGGAATTGAAGAGATTTTCTTTTTTCTTTTTTTTTTTAAGCTTAAAAATATTCTACTCATGTTAGGCCTGCAACAGCTGCAATGATACAAAGTAAAATAAGTCACAATAAAGCCTACAGGCTTCTGACGTAACATTGTCAGTAGCACCCTGATGCAAATTCTTTTTTTAAATTAAGTATCTTTTCAGTGACACTAGATTGCCTAAGAGTTTGGTAATAGAAAACTGAGATTTTCACCTCAGGGTCACTAAATTCAATATGGCCCAGATCAATAGTGACTCAGAGTCATCACCATTTGATGAGAGTTTGGAGCTCAGGTTAAAATGTATTATGATCTTAGACCAGCTCTTAGAGAACAGCATCGTAACTGACACTAACACGTATAGTTGCTGGCAGACTCAATACAGAGGCCTTAAATGCAGTGGGCGCCCAGAGTGATTTACTTGCTCCACCTAGAGCCACCCCTCTGGGTCAGGATCGAGGTATGCGAGCAGGACATCACGACCGCTCGTTGCTCACGTCCATCTGCCCCGTGAATCGGGGAGAGTTTTAGTTCAGGTACATTTTTCAGATAGGTTTGTTTCACTGCTTAGAGAAAAAAGGAAAAAAAAAAACTCCTAAGCACTGTAAAGCTACATGACCTGAGGTAGCACACTAAAACAGACTAACCCTTCCCCTCCAAGACCAATTTATTAAAACATCTGGTTTACCCAGCACCTTAATCCTGCTAAGATACAAATGGCTTGCTTAAGGAATTAACATTTTTTAAAAGCCTGGAAACTGTATTCAGGTAATCCATCATAGGACGTCTGATTAGAACAAGCACCATATTATTTGCTACTAAAGAAAAAGCATACTCAGATTTCAAAGCAGCACAGATGTGGGAAGATTCAAGGCAGAAGAGAGCAGGTGGCAGGCTAGCCGGCAATTACGAAATGTGCAAGATTATAAAATGACTAAGATTTAATTGCCAAAACCACATTTTTTAAACTAGCAAAAATAATAATTTAGCATTTGTAGAGCATTTTGCCTTGAAGTGTTATATGGCACAGACCCCTCCTTTTTAGAGTTAAGGTTATTATATAAAATTGTACTGCAGGCAGCTTTCAAATAAAAGCTTCATTAAAAAGTCCACTCAGTTATCAAAAACTATCTAAGAAACAGTGCTTTGATCCTCAGACCAAGAAAAACAAAAACATAAACAGCATTTTAACCAGGAAGACACCAGTACAGGAACACAGACTACAGTTCAAATATTGGAAAAAATGATAAGTTAATCTCCAGCATCTACTGATATATTGAGTAAAAACAATGTATCTGTATACTTTTGTTTCAAGGTATTTTAATATTCTTTAAAGGGCAAACCTAAAGAGTAACCAATGCATGTTACCTAAGCAAACCTAAAGTGTAACCAATGCATGTTACCTGAGCTTTCCAGCTCCATGCACAAAAATAGTTTTTACTACTCGCGCTTTAGTAAAATCAAGCCAGGTGCTCCTGCAATATCAAAACCACCCAAATGCCAAGAAGTGCCGCAGGATAACATGAAAAACAAAAATAATGAGAAACATCATTTTCTGTCCATACATCTGGTCCAGCTGGAAGGGATCAGGCACTGTCTTTCTCCACCTTTATCTCCCCTTTACAGAGGAAGCAAATAGCAAAAGGTCAAAAGTATTCACCCTTCGTTGAGGTAGGACTTGGAATTCTTTATACAGAGACAAATTAGCTTTAATAATGATATGGAACCAAGAGGAGATTCCAGTGAGAAAAAATGAGGGATCTGCAAAGCAAAAATGGTTGTAATCCTGGCCCCACTGAAGACTGTGATAAATCTCCCATTGATTTCTCAAGGGCCAAGAACATGCAAGATCACCATTATCCACATAAACCATGAACACAATGTGTGTTACAAATCATGGATGAGAGAAATCCCACCGGGAGAGAAATTACTTGGAAATGATTCTTCAATAAAATGAATCCTGAAATAGTAAATACTTTTTGTTTTCCCTTAAAACGTTTTGGCAGAAAAAGCAGGACAAAAATCAGATTCAACAAAACTTCTCTGTCAATAAACTGTCCTTTATTCTTCCAGCTCTAGATATTAGGTTAAATGACAAGAAAGTAAAGGGTTAAATGCCCACAGTGTAATGCAGTAAGTGGCTTAACAATATATGAGAGCAACAAAATGATGCAACCTAGAAGGCGGCCTGTAAAAACTTTTACTCAGAATTTCTATTAATTCATAACAAACATACACAAGCCACTTTTAAGAGTGAATTTCTGCTGACATTTAAAAATCAGAAACTCAATCCAAATAAAATAATCCACTCACCTCCTCTTAGCAACTTGAACAAAGTTCTAGACTGGGAATCCAAACATTCGAGGACCAAACAAAAATAATTTTGGAAATAAATTTTTCTGTTCTTGCTTTGAAGAGTTTTGTTATTGGCATGAGAATGAGTTTTCAGCAATTCCTCTCAATTCCATAGTCATACGCAGTTTATATGAATAATCTAAACAGTGTTACATGAATATGCAATGTAGTGCTAGGTAAGATTAGATTTTCCTATATAGAAAAAAAACTCAAGGATCTCATTACTTTATTTCCATGCTCTCAAATACAATCAAATCTATTCGTACCATCCTCAACATATGGAATGTAAGAACAAGATAAATGCTGGAATAAAGATCTCCTAAGTTGTCTAGATAACACGTTCTACTTGTGTCTGGCCCTTCACATGTTCCCAAATCTGACTTGAAATTCCCTTGTTGCAAATTAAATTCAATATTTCTCTCCCTTTGTGTGAAAAGTACTGAGTAATGATAAGTGATTATCCTTTTTATCCCTAAAACCCAGTTCTTCCCAACAGCTTCTCTCCTTTAGACTAAAAGTCAATCTATTTAACCTTTCTCTATATTTTTTTAAATCTAAACATATTGGTTTTGCTCATTAATTCTGTTATTTTTGCTTCCTTTCTTAAAACTGTAACAACCAAAACAATCCAAAAAAACCCTAAAGGTGGATCATTGTTGCAGAAAAATCAAAAAAATTACCTCTCCGTTTTTTTTTTTTTTTTTATGCTGAATGTTAACCTAGTCCCAAATGAGATTTGCTACACTTCCTTTTCAGATCCAGTTCTAAGCAGAGAACAACAACATGACAAGATAAGCCCCTTATGGACCTTAACTTAACACGTTCTCTACCTAAGACAGAGAACAGCTTTAGAGCGCTTTGCGCCCGTGTATTCAGCCAGCTGTGCAACCTTACCAGCCGGATCACACTTCCCTTTCCACAGCATTCAGCGGACCATTTCCCTTGCCTCGGAAGGAAGATATTTTCCTCTCTCTAGCTGCCTTCTTACCCATATCAATATTTAAGCATTATGGAAACAGTCATTAGTACATTAGTCACTTCCACATCATAATCAAATAAAGAACAGAAAAAAAAAATCTAAAAAACTATTAATTTAGTAGATAAAGCCAAAACACACATTAGTACACTCTCAGCTCTACTACAGTTTATACATACAAAGTTTTTATACATACAGTTTTCACACATACAAAGCTACTATTTCATTTTTCAATTATCTTTATGTCAAAAATGATGATATGATGATGACATAATGTGATAATGAAAATAGCGTACATTTATTTTTCTTTATTCATATAAAGGACTGTATTTGCTCTTCAGTCTGATCTTCTTTTACATGAATTTTAGGATGAGGATCCATTTTGCAAATTCTTCTTAATTTGAGATTAAAACTTTACCTCCCCATTAGAGTTAGTCATTCAGTTAGTCATTCTCATTTCCCAGCAATACGCAATAATGACAGCCTTTAGATCTAACAATATCATCGCCAATAAAAGCTGAAACAAATTACTTCAGGGCTATACCCAGATCCTTATTTTAATTTCAGCTTCTCTGCCTAGCAGCCCCAATTCCTCCTGATCTATTTCATTTCCATTAGTATTTACCTTTTTCACCTTCTCAGTTACAATATCTAACAACTTGATTTTTGTGAAGTTATGGCTTTATTCCTGCACCTCATGACTTGATGCACATATAGCAAAGATAAGCAGCAAAATGCGTCTCAAGATTACCCCTCCTGAGCAAAAGTGTTTTTTCTTTTTTTTCTTGAAGACTTCGACACTATCCATGGAAGGAATCACTTTTAAATCCACTGAACCCATGACAGAAACCCCAGCATACATTCTGATTTACAAAATACAGAATTTCTGTTATCTTCAAAAAGTAATAATACACATTCTCTGCAGCAAAGGCTTTGTTTGTTCTCCTGCAGTGACACTGCAGCCTTGTTATCTTAAAATAATGCATAGTGCTCTTAACATAAGCTTAATGCTGAGTCAAATACTTTGGAAAGCCACTGTCTTCCCCATGCTGGCAAATCCTTTGTAAAGAGCCTTTTATTCAATTAAAGTATTAATTCCTAGATGAATATATCAGATATTCATCTTGCCAAATTCCTGGTCCTGATTGAGCAATTAAATCTGAACTTTCCTTTCACCTTGATACATCTAAATTAGTAACTCTGACCTTCCCAATCCACCCTTCCAAAGTGAATGAAAACGTACTCTTCCAAACTGGATGAAGCAATAACCAACACCTTACAGGAATCCCTTAAAAATTAAAACAAATCCAAGGTTGCCAGCTTTCAAAAAAAAAAGGGACCTGCACATTCAAATAATATCACGTGTTAAAAAAAGATACATTGGGACTGGCTTCAATTTAATTACTGATCGTAATCTAAATTCTATCAAACCTGGCAATCTGCAAGATTCAGTACTTGTAACAAACCAATCAAAGATCATTCCTCCCAAAGTACAGACGTCAGCACAGCAAAACAGCACACATACAGTATGACACAGATTAGGATTGTGCACACTTGGGATAGCAATGTCAGGGACAAAAACTCCACAAACATATTTCTGGGTGGAAGACGTGGTAACACACTATGTTACCAAGCTATTCTGATGTTTCCACATGCCTGGTTGATTGTAGGCAGTCCACAACATTCCTCAGAGGGGAGAAGGTAAAAAAAAAAGAAAAAAAAAGAAAAAAAAAAAAAAAAGACAGAAAAAGTGCTAAGAAGTTTTCACATGAGTTATGTATGACAAGCCCAAGAAAAAAATCTGAAGGCCAGAATGCCTTATGAAAGAAAAGCTTTTCCTAAAAAAGGCAGAACTGAGAGGTGACAGTCACATATATCTGTGCAAGAAGCCTAAGAAGGAGGTAGGAGAGACATGCGGTCCAGCTTCACACCTATGACGTAGTAGAAATAAATACAGCTTTCCAAAAAGGCTAATTTGTTGAATAACAGTTAGGAGTAACTAGGTGCAACCATTTTCTCAGTGAGTTTATTATTAGCCGCATGACACACACATTCTCCTCTTGACATACAAATGGCTCCTAATAGAATCAGTATAATACATTTTTCCTGTTTATTTGCACCATTGCTCTCAACCACTGTACAAAATTGCACTGTTGCACTGCAGTAATGTATTAGTTATGAGGGGGAAGAGGCACACATCATTACACTGTGTTCAGGTCAAACTCATTACCCAGGCAGTATCCCTGCAAATTGCTTACTTGTTCTTAAAATGTTAATCTCATTTGCCACAGAATATGATTCAAAAAACAAGCTCATGAATCAATTTTATGAGATGCAACACTAAGCCTCCAGGTATAGGTGTAGAAAAACAAGTTACTTAACTTTTAAAAAGTGTTTTTGACTCCTAGTTCTGTAAGGATGCACATACAACCTTTGTTCTCTTAGAAGTGTCCCTAAGGACACAAGTTCTATGCACTTCATATAGGAGGTGCAAAATTACAGATCAAAGAGACCCATTAGGTCTCACTCAAATTCCTTCACTATCATGGAAATCCAAAGAAAGACTCAATTTCCATCACTGAAGAATATGAATTTTGGGATCCAAACAGTCAAACATGCAACAAACCCAAAGCATTGTAAACAAACATACATTTTTTTTCTTCTTAAATGTTACCCACAGAGCTTGCTAAGAAAAGCGGCCACGCAGAGATGCAACTGACTGTAACCCATCCTGCAACCATTCCGTGAGCTAAGGTAACCTCAGCAATGACTGTCAATGCATCCTCTTAACGTCCAGGCAACTTGGCTACAGAATTAGCATTGGAGTTCCACTGAGAGAAAGTGCAGCAGATAATGCCTCAGTGTCTAAGATCAAGTGAAGCCTGCAGCCAATTTAGAGTTTCAATCCCTTATGCAGAAGTCAAAAGCTAAACTCAGCATTTTTGTAGAAAGGATTTAGAAATATAAAGTAAACCATAATACAGATGCACTAAATAATACAAAAAGATAAACAGGCATAAAATCTTGAGAAACACAGGAAAGAAATGACAGAAGAAACTTCTTACACTATTCTAAGCTAAATCGGTGGTTGCCCTAACTCTGCTCTCAGCATCCAGTTCCTCTCATCACAGTATTTCTGATAAGAGAGATTTTCATGTGAGGAGACCAACTTACCACCTTTCTTTTGTTATCTCTTAATCTGTTTCAAAGATGAAAATCATACATTTTCAAGACAGTATGTTCCTATGTAACTTATACCACTAGGAACCCTCACCTCAAAGTGTCAAGAACCTTAATAATAAAAAGAATTGTTCTTCACTTTACATCTTTTCCATAAGCCAGGGGAACTATAAAAGCATTTAATCAGCTTCAGGTGATACTATAACCTCAGAACTAAAAAGCAACAGTTTCTTCTTCTTCTTCTTCTTTTTTTTTTTTATTAGAACATTATCTGCCCTTAGTTAATAGTTATTAACTGCAGTTAGGAAAAGAATCAAGACTCTTACTACTTGACTGCACCACATTTCACTAATTTCTAACAAATAAGAATGGTATTTATATTAGAAACTAAAGCACTTTCAGATATTTTTATCAACTACTTACATCCTATTGTAACATTTCCAGTATTATTACACAAATTACACTGAACATCCACATAATCTTTTCTCTTATTTATCTATGTTTCTCTCATTTATGTTATTCATCTAATCTTTAACTGCCTGACAGTTGATAGGTAGAGACCTATTCAGCGTGTGTGAACATGATGGCAGAATGTATATGACATTAATCCATTTTCTTAAAAGACAAGCAAGTAAAACATTTAAAATATATAACCATCAAAAGATAATTTCAAACTTGCCTTCTTCTTCTGTGTTCTGTTCCTGCTTCCCAGCCAGTCATCCATCTGTTCCTCAATCTCCTCAATAGAAGCTCCATGATCATATGTTGGTATATATGCATTTGACTCCAGAACCGTGTATACAGGGAATTCAGATTTTGGTTTTTTGACTTTAGGTTTCTTCTCCTCTATAAAGACAAAAGAAGAAAGAGAAGAAAAAAAAAAAAGAGAAAAAGGAAAAAAATAAATTAATGTTAGCAATACTGTAGTATAGCAATACTATAATTCAGAAACACTCTTAGCTGCTCAACTCTTAATATTAATTAAAAGTATTGCACATATTTGGCTGCTTTTACACCTGCAGCTATATATGAGTTTGCCTTAGGCAGCCAAAGGAGAAGCCCCTCAAAAACACACTTAGCACTTGTCAGTGCTAGACTACCTGACAATTAAGATACTAATCAGGTGAAAGCTAAGGGAGCTGTTATAGCCTGTTATATGCAAAATTTCTAAAGTCCATCTGGCTTCAAAGAAACTGGTTAAGACAGGTTGAGTTTTAGACAATTCTGTATTGCCTTACAGTCAGCTGGGCTGGGTAAAAGGTTCTCAATTAATAGGTAGCTTCTCTGTTCTCAGGTTCCTCTAGCTACAAATAACTTTGTTTTATCACTTAAACCTTAAGGAAGATTTATATGCTGAACTTCATTTTGCAAACTGATCACTGTTTTCTGCTCTCTTTGTTCTTTTAATAGTGCTGAAAGTGTATTAAATGTGTATTAAATCACGTAACTTAAGGGACAGGAAGGAAGGACAAAAACAGCCACCTTAACAGTCCCCTAGCTAAGATGTTATCACAGGAAAGCTTTAAATTTGGCTAAGAATTGCTAGACCTTTAGGAACAGCAAGAGGAAGAGAATCAGAAAAAGAAGCTTGAGAAACAAAGCAACCAGAAACCTCAAGTACAGCAAGGGGACTGGGTTTGAGTGTGGGGGGGTTGCTCTTCTGTTTATTTAAGTAGATTTTATTCACAATAACTGGATGATCCTAAGGACGTCACTGATGTAGGAAAGCTGAAAGCCAAACCAGGAAAGTTCGACTCTTCTTCCACCTTCCCACTCTCCACCATGTGGCTATCTGCTTTCCTCTGTTCTTTGACATCCATCCAACCACTCAGGAAATGAATTCAACTCACTGAACTCCTAGAGAGTTACCCCCTCGCACAAATCAAAAAGGAAAATAACAAGTGATCAGCAAGGAATAACAGTATTAAAAAAAGCTTGTATGTGGAATCGTTTAACATAAATAAACTAATATAAGCATCCCTAGCAAATAATTTAAATCAAACATACTCAAAAAACCCAAACATAGAACTTTAGAAAAACAGATACAAGTTTTCTCCAGTATTTATCTCTTTGCCCAGATGTGTTATTAAAGACAATATTGGTGCAAATTTCTTTTTGTCTATTTCAAAAGTTAGTTATACTGAACAAATCATACATACTATTTGTTGTCTCATTTTTTTCTAAATACGTAGTTACTGTTTCCAGGGTCAGAGTTAAGATTTACAAGTCCAAGTACTGACTTCACTGGTCAGTTACTGCAAATGTGAACCAACAAAGGTATTCTAGGGAGTTACCTTACATGATAATTTCTACTGCTGAACTTCTAACTTGAAAAACAGGCAAGTGCATTGCACGTGTTCGCTCAGAATTACTTAACAGTGGGCAAACATTGGGACAACTGTATTTTCGTGTGTTCTACACCCTCTTGGCTGTGATTTGCTAATTTTCTTTTTCAAAAGATGCAAATAGCTATAGACTGAATTGATCTTATTTAACCTTAGCACTTAAAAATTAAGAGTCTAGCCTCTAGAAGAATTCTCCTTGGCATTTCCAGAAGACTCTGTGTTCCATTTATCATCACCCCATATTATTTAAGACAGGGGAGCAAGCTGAGTGAGAAAGTTAGACCCTTCTGGTAGCCAGCTAAAAAGCTGGTTGTGGGTCCTCAAACAAACACTCAGCTAGAATTAAAGCACTTTTGTCTCCATTGGAGAAAGGGAAAGGCAGAAGAGCTCAGCATATCCCCTAGGAAACAGGGTGGCTGAATTTTGTAAAACATAAGCAGAAGCTGAAGTCACAGCACCTCTCACATAGGCTCTCAGTAACTCAAAGAAACCAATTTCATCTTAGAATTCTAAAAGCCTTTTTTTCAAAATAGGAAAGGATGTAGAAAGACTTAATTGTAAACATCATAAAGGATTTCAGATAAGGCAACCTTTACTGTTACAGAAACAATTGCATTTTAAAAGTTGTGGGAAAATGCCATTAAAACATGGTTTACCTGCACTCAGAAAGGATGCCATTCAGAAGTAATGACATGAATTATGAAACCTCAACTTAATGCAACCAAGCACTTCTCTTCTTTCAGGGGAACATGGAGAAAGCAAGACAGATCACTGAAATTAATTCACCCCAACAGCCCTAGTCCACAGCAGAGGAACAAAATCTCTCTCAATGTTAGCTTTTTGCTATCAGCTCTTCAGCTGGAAGCCCAGAAGACGCCTCCAACTGGACCTGCTTTCTACAGAGGAGAATGAGGAACAGGCTAAATAGTGCCTAGACAGCCGAATAACTCGTCCTACTAAAGTCTGACAGACCGACCAACGAGCTGCTGCCACCACTGCCACCACCACCACAAGCAAGGATGCGTTGGATGCTGCTGACGGCACCAGCAAATGCAGCTGTGACTTTAGGAACACACATGTTCCTTATATTTAGTGTCATCTTCTAATGTTGCTGGGATGGGACTATGTGGAGAACCACCGAAACAGAAAACATTTTTTAAATGGTATTTGCCTCCACTCTCAGATATTGGTTCTCATATTGTTGTGCATAAACCTAACCAAAATATAGAAAAAATTTCCTAGTTCTGTGAGTGCACACTCTCTGTCTGGCAGGGACCTGACGAGTTGAGACTCTCCTGTGCAGGTACCAATATCCAACCGCCCTTAACTACAGTCAGAGTCACTGCTGCTCATACAACTAAATGCAGGAGAGAGACAGTTTTAGGGAAACCACAGCCAAACTTCAAACTCAACAGAGCAAATGAACAGCTTAATCTCACCATCTTCTATGAATATTACACCTTGTAACTGCCAAATTATATCGTACTAAGTGTTCCAGTTTATTAGACGGATTAAAAAGAATCACCCATCAGCAAAAAGTAAACAGATAATCCACGATCCCAAATACTATGGAAATAATTTGATATCTACTAGGTGTTTGCACCACCCTTCTCTCCTTCCTCCAGAGGAAAGATACTTTCCACAAGTTAAGAATTTTGACACAGTTTTAATCCTTTTGTAGCAGGAGACATCTTGTTTTATCAGATGCTGAATTCATACTGCAAGAATACTTGTTCTCTATGATTTTGTACCTCAGGTTGAAGGGTATTTAACATCTCCCTTAAAAGAGGAAACAAAACTTGTCCCTATGTTCAGCAAGCATTACATACCTGTCATTATTTTCCCTAGACTTTGCCACAAACCAACAGATCAGCTCCCTTACCTGTACAATACTTTGTGCCTCTAAAGGCTTCCAAAACTGGTCCAGTGTTGGCTGTGTGTTTGATTAACTAATGCATAACGAATTAGGCTACATGGCAGGATGAATTATGTGCACAAAAGCAGATAGCTAGATTTTCATCGTATTAATCTATTAGTTTTGCCTAATCAGTAGCAGAATTAATACCTGGCTATAGTTGTTTGCAGCTGTCTACATAATAAAAGACCACAAAATTAGGTACTACTTTTTCAGCAGTAAATATCAGGCTTCCATATTTTTAGGTTTTTAGGAAACTACATACTGATTTTACCTACAAGTTGATTTAATCATAAAGAATTCAGAGAGCACTGGATGGTTTCACAGAAAGAAGACTGTTTCATACTGATCACAAAAAAACTAGCACTGAACTTCTGCACAGAAGGTAGGACATAATAGGCTAGAGTTCCTCCTCTTGGCAAGGCTCCTAAGCCTTAATGTTGTGTGAATAAAAGGGTAAAAGAATTCATACAAAACATTACCAAAATGGATAGTGATGCCTCAAAAGTCAGCAAGAGAGAGGAGAGGCACGGACTTGTACCTCTTGTTTCATAAATGAGCAATATAACTACAAACACAGATAAGTGGCAACCATCTCTTTTTCCAAGGCAGCAAGAGGTTGCACTGAGAATTTCTTTCTACATCGTTGCCTTACCTACATAATTGCAAGAGAAAACCAAAGCATTTGCAGCATTAAAAACTGCTTAAAATCAAAAGATAGAAAATTTACCTTACATGTACAGCAAAGTGTTTGGATATAATACAAGAGACTTAGAAATCTATGGAAAAATTTGTACAAAGGTTTTGACAGTGTATAGAAAAACCAGAGCAAACTAATTCCACATCAAAGCAAATATGAGGCAAACTCATATGTTTAAAATTTATACATTTCTGTAAGCCTAATAAAATCAATGTGATTACGTGCATGCATTAAGAGTTAAAGATAGACACAAACATCTGCTGTATCAAGACCTAGAAGTTAGTTTATTTTTGAGACAACTGACTAAAAGCCTCAGCTACAAAACCCTTCCCTCAAGCTATGGGGTTTGATGTCTTTCATGTTTCTTTGCTCCTCCCCTAACTTCCTGTCCCTCCCTCCCCCCCCAAATACCTCATCCCCATACTATTGAGGGTTAGAAATAAACATTCAATATTTGGGAATAAATATTTTGGCCATCAACAACATGAAATGAAACACACATGCCTTTTTCAAAGGAGCCTCACAACACTAAAAGCTAGCTGAATATTTCCTGTAAAATCCAAAGCATGGTTAGCAGGGAGAGATATCTTGAGCTAGTTGGAAAGAACACATAAGCTTGCGAGTTCAAAATGTCTGCCAGAGGCCTGCCAAAGCAAGCAATGAAACACACAATGCTGCATTTGCCATCAGTAGGCTTCAGAGATAACAATTAAGTGATGAGAACATTTGCACCCACACTAACCAAAAAGGCAGGCATTGTAGGAATTAAATTTCTCTACACCATCCTGCCAGTAAAGCATCACTAAGCAGGCACATGCACACTGCATTTTGGCAGAGATTGATATTTAACATAATTATCCATGATATTAGTGAATTATTGGAAACAAATGTAAAGTGACCTTCAATACACTAATGAATTACACAACTTTGACCATAATGGTTTAACTGAAGAGCAGCAAGAAGTAACAAAATGGACTGGCTGAAGTCAGGCACCATTCAAATCAGAAACATTTTGGATTGCCAACAAAATCAAATACACAGCTAAGGATAAGGAACCTGTACTTAGGAGGAACTGTGGACAAGGGACCTACATTTTAAGAGGTTACAGTTGTGGCAGACCAGTGATCTGAAATGAGCTACCAGAGCTAGTGGAGCTGATGTAGTCTATAAACAGAGGTGATAACAGCAGCAAGGTAATTTTATAATCAGAAGATGGCAAACATTAGAACACTACATACAAACACAGGGTCTGACATGTACCACAATACTGGAAAACTGAATACAGAAAAGCCATAGGAATTAAGGGCTAAAATACTTTATATAATGAAAATCTGCAGAAACTTATTTTCAAGCACAGAAAGACACAAAGAAGAAGGAATGACTAAAAGCCACAGCTAGACAAGCACATGCTAAAATTAAGGAATATGTCTATGGCAGTGAAGTTAATTATTTGAACAACCCATGAGGAAGGGAGACCTTCTCTGGGTTTTCTGATCAATATTATGTCTTGCATCGCAAGAAATCCATAATGCTGAGAGCTAAAGTGCATCACTAGTGCTACAGTGCCACATTCTACACAGACTTTTATAAAACAGCAAAGGAAGTCATTCAAGCACCGGTATAACCCAAGCTGTGCAAGTCCTGCAAAGAGGCAATATTACAACTTGACCAAACTTCATGCCATTTACTGAATAGTGAAGCCCCCAAACCTGCGCCTCCTGGGGGAGGGCACTGCTATGGCACACAGAGCAGTGGTGCTTTTTTTTCTTTTCTAAAAAGTCTTACATGACATCTGGCACACATGGCCAGATGAAAAATACTGAAAGGTCATACATGATAATTTAGTGAAACACAGGAACACACAGGCCCTACACTAGCATTTTTGTAATCAGTTTTTTTTAACTGGATTCAAGACACTTTTTAAGGGCCTACTTTGTGGTGGGTATCTCAGACGTTAACGCCAGACCCCCAACAAGCTGTAAACGTCCTGTCCTCATAGATTTGGCCTGGCTCCACCATGCTCACTAAAGTGTGCAATGGTACCAATTTTCTTAAATTAGGCTTAGCTGCCAGTAGGACTAGGAATTATTGACAAACCCAATCGCTCTTTGCTGATTTTACAAAATTAAGAAATTATATAAAATAAATAGCACAGCTGTATTTTAAGTGCCTAAAGGTTTATGCATACTCAAAGTTGTTAAATTATTATAGGGCACTGAATGTGCTGGTCAAAATAATGGAATTTAAAAACATGCGCTCAAGGGCAGTAAATAAAATACAGGTGTGTGCACATGCACACACATCTTTTAAAAATGATCCAAAACAGGGTAGGCTTATTTGTTGCCAAAAAAGTAACTGAAAGGAGAAAAATAATAGTCACCTACAATTCCTGTGAATATTTTATTATGGAAAATGCTACCTTCCTTAGTCTTCAAAAAGAGACTTTAAGACATCTATTTGAACAATAGCACAAACCCATTTCCAAAATCTGAATCCATGCTTCTTAAAATTTTCAAATGATTTTCAATTTCTATTTGTATCACTGAAGAAATTTTGTACAGAAGATTTACAAAATACACTTTAAAAATTATTTGCAGACAAAAAGGAAAAACATATGAAAGCTCAAAATGCACAAGTCACTTTTAACGATCTATACCTCAAAGTATATACTTTTGAGATTTCAACCCTTCTCCTAAGGGTTGAAGCAAAGCATGCTTTTGTTGCTACTGTGTAACATTTCACTACTACAGTTTTTATGCATCTATAAAAACAAGTGAGCAATCTACCGCAAAATTAGTCACATAATGAAAAGCTCATGTTAATTTAAGAGTAGTATATAAATACAGAAGAGTTAAAATCATTTGTTCACATTCATCTTGAGGAGTAGGTACATTATATATTACATATCTTGTTTATTAAGACAGTGGTAAAAAACTCACTCTGAAGTGTTTCAAGTTCAGCTTTAGCCAGGGCATCTTCTTTCTCCTTCATTTTTGTTTCTTTATATTCTATATATAATTGTCTGGCATCCTTTAAGAAAATGTTGCAACGACATTAGCATCCTTATACAAGCAAGCAATTGCAATGGCTCTGTTTTTAAGTTCTCATTTAACCTCACACCAAAAAAAAAAAAAAACATTCATTTGTTTCCTTGAGATATAGAATTTTTCAATATAGAAATATTTACTTAGAAGGTAGAATCTATGTACTAAAGGTTCATATGTAATAGTATTGATATTATAGCTTATGATGCTCATTGACAGCCTGAAAGCAAAATGCAAAAGCATTGAAAATGAAAAGTACTTCTGATGACTGTAGATAGCTGGTTAAGAGGCTGTGTACCCACTCTTCTCCCATCAGCAATCTGGAGGTTCAGGGAAGAAAGAAAAGTTTTTAATTGGAGTAGTGTGTGCAGGAACACACAAAAGCAATTGCTAGACAGCAGTCTTCTTACTGTGAACTAATTATGGTAATAACTGTTAATGTTCAAAAAAAACCAATTTATTCCTTTTTTAACAGGTTTTAAATTACTATCAAGTTGTTAAAAATAAATATTAAGGTTTTTCCCCAATGATCAGGCTGGATTCCAATCTGAAATCTATTTAAGAAATTTGTTTATGAAATTAGAAGCCCTGTCACAAACTTCACAATAATATACACATTACAAAATTTGATGAATTAGTAATTAACGGATTTGAGTTTTAAGTTTTCCAGTTTGAATCACTGACTGCTTAAGGATGAGTCATGAAGAGTTTTCATGTCATAAGATTCAATCTAAACCAACAAATCTACAGCAGCGAGACTTAAAATTCTTGTATACTGTCTATATAAAGACAAATTCTTGTCTATATTTTCCCAGCAAGCAGAACATTTCTTCCTATCAAAATGGTGTTCTTCGACAAACTTAATTTTTTTATAGACAAAAAAAAGATTCTTGCTTCAACATAATAATTCCATTTTTTATCCACAGAGGAAGATAAATGATTTTCATCTTGATCTGTAAAACACGTTAAAACCTCGAAAAGTGCTTTTGGAATATGAACTACAATCTGATCACATACATTTAAACAAAACCTGGTCTCATATACAGTGAAATAACACATTTAATACATTTTGAAAACAAAAACCAACATAAGCAGATGTTATTATTGCCTGCAATGGCAGAAGTCATATAAATATTGCTTAGTGCAAAGATGCTACAACACAGCAACTGTCCTTGGCATCACGCTGGCACCTGAGGGCACAGAGGGCAGAATCAGGCTCCAGCTCTGAGTAGACCCTCATAATGTTTTGGAAAGATCTCACTGATTTAAGTCAGTGCTCCTGAAGAGCCGCTCTAATTCTCTCAGCAGATAATAGGGTTTAATCTCCCAAAGAACCTTGCCTTTCTCTCTGTTGCTTTTTACATCTGAACGTGGGAAACAAGAAGATCCACATCCCTGCTAGGTTTATGGAGGATATTGCTCTGCTCACAGAGGATTTTTAAAGTGTTTGCATAACTTTGTGCTGCCAGAACATAGCAGACAAGAACATCTCATGTGCTCCTGTTTGGTCTCTGCAGCGGGAGGAGGTATTTTTTGGTTTAATAGAAGCAGGGCTAAACATCTCTGTATGTACCACTGAGGATTATAATCATTCATAGCAGGTAAGCAGGGTTTAAGGAAACACATTCAGTTTCTATTTTATACCATACCATTACAAAACTAGGATTAGCACTGGTTCCCCTTCCAGTTTACTTGAAATAAGAAATCTCTACCATAGACTGAAATATTCCTTGCATTTTCCAGATTTTGGGCTTTCCTGCATCCTTATGGAACAAAAAAGGACAAAAATGTAATAGCCAACTTCCGCTGTAAGTTTGAGACATTCAGACTGTGTTGCATACACAGCACTTAGACATACTGATATCCAAAGAATGCTTTTGTTTAAGGCTATGATTTCAAAATGGATACAATTAACTGGCATTTAAATTTAACCCATTTGACACTGAAAGCCAATATTTGATGCTAAATTCTGGTGTAAAATCCATTATTGCTTGCGGGATCTCCAGACAGCAGGCACTAGGGGGTAACTGTCAATCTCTTCAGCGTGTCAATCATGGAACAATTGGAAATGTGGCTCAGAACAAAATGAGACACAAGAGCTGAACAACAAAGAAAAATAGTGAGAAGCACATAAATGAATGGTACTATTGCTGCTTTATAGATAGACTATGGGTTATCACTGCAAATAATGCAACACCCAGGTAACAATTGTGACCTTAGTCTTATAACTTATTAATCACAATTTATGCTGGTTGATGCCATAATCACAGAAAAAGGGGAGACTACACACTTTGACAGTACATATGAAAAAGTTTACATGTAATATAAAAATAGAAAACAAACAAAAAAGGAAATTAAATGGATGCTGAAGATTTGAAATCAAATCCTTCCCCCAAAAAAAGCATCAGAATTAGGTCTACAGGTTGTAAAGAGAATTTAAATGACACACCTGAGAAAAGATTTTAGTCAGAGTTTATACGTATTAGACCCAGTAAGTTACAATGAAAGAAAAACGGAAAAACAATTTTAAAAGGACTCCAAAAAAAGTTTCTCTAAAACAAAATATTAGTTTTCAAGAATATTCAATTTTTGTCATAAAAACATTTCAAAGCACAAATACGAAGTCTGAAGGCATTCTAACAGCAGGCTCCATCTTATCTAATCTGAACATAGAAATATTTTCTTCTTGCTTGCAAGAGCTTGAGAAGTTACCAGAGAAGAGCAACAACACAAATGTGTTAGTTTTCTTCACTATCAAAGCAGTAGCATGCACTTAGTCGGGTGAAAAATGAGGAAAGAGGAAGGAAGAGAATGAAAAAATAGTCTATTGGAAAATCAGAATTTTGTAATTAGCATTTCTAAATTATAGTTCAATTGCAATGTGTAAAGTTTCACTGATTACATTTGATTTTCAGGAAGTGCTGTGGAAGAAAACTAAAACTGACAGAAAAACATTTTTATTAACATATTTTAAATATTTTAATACAAAACAAAAATGAAAAATTTTATGAAGTAATTATAGTTCAATTCTTCTCAATACTAGTATTGTCTACTGTGAATATCTTTAGAATTTCCAAGAAAACCTGCATTTGCTACTGAGTTACCTAAAAATACAAAAAAAAAAAAATCTTGATATTGCATCTCCTTGATGCCTGGGGGCAAGGAAGTCGTGCTGGTTGGTTGGTTTATTTTGCATTTTTTTTCCCTCCAGCCAATCTTCCTGACTTTCTGGTCTACCTCAGAAAGCCCAGAGATCAGGAGCAGTAAGGCAAACAACTTGCTGTACTGGCATATGTGAATCTTCACTATAGATTTTGTGATAGGGTACTTCTGTGGGGTGAGAGACTCCTACAAACAAAACACTCCTCTGAGAATTTACAAGGAGCTGGAAATAGTGCTATAAGTGTATTTAAATCGTTATAGTAAAAACATTTTCTTTGTCAGGTTTTAATCTTTAAGCCCAGTGTTTCTTACAATTTGTGAGAGAAACATCAGTCATGAAAAAAAGGAGTATAGGAGTACTGAAGAACAAGGAGTCACTACAAGATTACTGCAGCATTCAACCTTCAATTTGCAATAAAAAATGAGATTCCTTATGCCATAGCAAAAACACTGTGAAAGTTAAGCATCATCATTTAAATTTCTCTTCACCATTTTTATCGTTGCTCAATGGCAAGCCAGGAAAAGGGAAAAGTTTTAATCGGGGAATCCCTGGAAAGACACAAGGTGCTGCCGAGCTCCTGACTGGGCACAACTTGGGGGCTGCTCCCAAGGCCCCAGGGCTGCACGAGCCAGCAGCCACATGGGCTTCCACTCTCCCTGCTGCCCATCTCAACACGCATGAGTCAAATACAGGAACTCGAGGGGAAAAAGTGCAAGGGCATCCTGGGATCCTTCACACCAAAGCAGCCCCGCGATGCAGCAGAGCAGCGCGCGGTTCATTAGCTGAGAGACGATGTCACCATGTCCTCAGGAGCTGCTCCTGGAGCTGCAGACCCTGCCACACGTCGTGGACACGCGGATGTGAAGGAGCAGGACAAAATGGGCTACCACAGAACAAGGGGCAGGAAAAGGCAAGTTTCTTTAGTGACTAATGTTCACCCAAAATGTGGGAAGGGTAATGACACAAAGCCCTCTCTCCAGAGCATCAGAAAGTATCCAGTTCAATGCAAATTATTTCTACTCACTTATATACAGGCAGAGAACTTGTTTTATCATCTCCTCTCCCTTAACCTGCCCCTAAGCTCCTAATAGACCTCAGGGTCAAGAGCCTCATCCCTAGTGGTTCTTCCAACGTCTGCAAAATAACACAGAGCAGAGCAAGCGAAGGGGAATCACTCCGGCAACATGTCCTGCGACAGCCTCCGCAATGTCAGCACGCTGCGCACTGCTGGGGCACCTCAGAACCCTGTAAACCTGGGAATTAGGCAGATATACAGCCCCTGAGTTGACTAAATCCCTTAGAAATCTTCTTTTAAGCGTGCATTATTGAGTGCGATGAAATATATTTTAGTGTCATGTTATGATTTTATACAAAGTCATTTAGGGAGACAAAATTAACCTACAAAAAGAAGACTGGATTTGATTGGGAAACATTTAAAGCCAACTTTGCCAAAGGAGATGCCCTGGAGAGGCAAAGCCTCTCGAGTTTAATGACACATTGCCAATCCATTTAAGGCCAGAACTGAACCATCTCTAAACAGGTGTTGAAATGAATCATGGATTAAAAGAAAACCTGAGGAAAATCTGCCAAGAAATTAAACACCTCTGGGGTCAGCAGTTTGAATCTAATCCAAGCTACTAAATCAGCTACAGTAATTACCATCTGGTGGTCTACATAACAATAAATTACTGGTCTTTCTATTGCAAGCCACTTCACAGTAGCCAAAAGTCTTTAAAAACAAAAGTTTCGACCATAACTGAGAGCAGTGCAGATAACCTCACCAGGCAGCACCCAGCGTGGCTCCCTGCCAAGCTCTACTGCCTCCTCAGAGCTGCTAGTAGCTCACTGACAGGGTGGGCAATAATTAATAATAATTACTGTATTATTCTATAGATAATAGAAAAACTTTGTTTTCTTTACAGTCCATTGCTGTATGAAACAGACAAAAAGCCTTTGTGCTTCATTATAGTCAGGCCAACTGTAGGATCGCAATGTAACTATTAATAAAAAAAACACTAATGGACACTATTTTCTATTTTCAAGAAATATATTGTGAAGAATAATTAGCAAGAGATAACACTTTTCTTAAATTGCATGTCAGACAAAATTCTGGTCAATTCTTTGGGGAATAAACTGCATTTTATACATGATTCTTCTGTGACCAAAAACAGTATAATTAACACAATGTCTATTCTGTATTGCATTCACCATTTGAACCAAAGTTCTTGCACACTATATTTAGCTGCTCTACTTCTTTATGAAAATAATTTCCAGTTCCAATAAGCATTTTAGTTCAGTTTTGTTGCTCTGTTCAATAAAGACACAGTCTTCTTCTGGGTCATCACCACGAGAGCAAACTAAATGAGCCTACAAACAATTTGCATTCTTGGTTCTACATTTTTCTTGTGCTTACCTTGTAAGAATTAAATTTGGTAGTATTCAATGTAATTTACACTCCACTTAATGTTCTTTTTTCATCAAATATATTTGATTTACAGTACACTTTAAATATTCTTTCCCTGTACTTCTTCAAACAAGCTTTAAGATGTTGCTTTCTCTCTCAAATTTAACTAAGCTAAATGCACAGATATAAAAATCTATTTAGTCTCCCTCAAAATACAATTGCCAACAGTTAAAAATAAACATTCATTTCTGAGTTTCTCTTATACTTCTCTCACCAATTTCTCTTCCAATTTCTTGAGATAAAATGTAGAATACAATAAAATGGCACAGGCCATCAAGAGGGCATGCAAACAAAGCATTTTTCTTCAGTAGAGGCCCACCTTAATTATTTTAAGTGCCTCCTCCTGAAATGTGACATTTTGAAGGAGCAGGGGATGTGGAAGACAGACACTCAATTGGATAAATGAGTCAGACATGGGCAGAAGTCCTGCACCCTGAAACACCAGGCAGGGCTGCCGTGAGGAGCATGTGCACAGAGGAACCTGCCAGGAGGGAATGGGTGTTGGGGAAAGGAATCAAGCAGTTGGTACCAGAAGTAGCAGAAAGTAAGTTTAAATTGCCTTTTTTTTTTTTTTTTTTTTTTTTTTTAATAATATTTAATTTTAAAAAGTGTTGTTTCCTTAATGTGAGGAAACAGTTCAGTTACTTCAGTGTTAGCCTTATGAGCTGTGAAACATGGTAGCACAAGCAACGCATAATTGTAAGTATCACTAAAACACTGCCCTTCCCTGTCCCAACTGCAGCTCTTTTAAATACGGATTACTCTTGTTTAGAATCTAGCCTGCAATTGTGTTAGTAATGAATGAACGACAGCCAATTTTGAAAATAATTTGTGGGCTCTTTAATGACTGAAAAATCATTTTGATTAACTCAATAAACACCTACAATCCATAACAGCTATCCCTATGTCAGCCAGTGCAACCCCTCATTAATAACTGACATATATAACAGAATTATTCAATGCCTGTAGGTGTTAGGGGCTTCCCTTCCAGCTAAGCTGCCCTAAGATTCTACTTGCACTAAAGTCTGAAATATATTGAAATCTCTGGGGCAATTTAGCCTAGAATCTTGTATTTTTGCCTTCGAATCTCTCTACAAGCCTTCTAGCTTTGAATTCCTCTGTACCCTGCTTCCCCTGCCACCACATCCCAGCTTGCTGGTTTCTAATTTTCCATGGGTTACTGGGGACCTTATTTTTCACCATCAG
This sequence comes from Crypturellus tataupa, assembly GCA_034781795.1. NCBI lineage: Eukaryota > Metazoa > Chordata > Aves > Tinamiformes > Tinamidae > Crypturellus > Crypturellus tataupa. The sequence goes on along the minus strand of JAWLRI010000942.1, from coordinate 1,639,420 downwards.
TTATTTAAAAACAGGCAGGGGTTATGTCACATGCAGTTCCTGTATTTAAACTGCACAGCAATGGGTATTGGCTAGGTGTCAAACTAAGCTCAACACATCACTATATTCAGCTTTTCTGGCAAGTCAGGGAGATATAGTGGCTGTTTTAGAAATAAAAAAAATTGAAAGGCCAGTTATATTTAATCCTTTTAAACAGAGCATCTCAGAATCGAAAATCCGGGAAAATGATGGCTTGGAGAGACTATATGAAGCCCTAATTTAAAATGTTACTGTATTTTATAATATTTATATGTTCCATTAGTGAAATAGTTTCATTACTTTTTAAAAAAATTCAAAAAGATAGCAACGGTAGCTAGTAAAGTTAATTCTTCTCCAGTCAGCTTGCAGCACTGACAAAAGGGCAACAAAGCTTAACTTTGACACAAGTTAGCATGGTCCTTCTTACTTGAAAAACATGCAAGAAGATTAAGGAAGGTTACTTGAGTACACGTCCCATATTGTTCTGTTGAAACTTTGAAAGGAGAAAGGAATCTTAACTTGCACATCTCCTAGGAAAAGTTACAGTCTATAAGAAATGAACATCTGATCTTTATGCTTGTATTTATTTCATTTATAACTTTTATATTTTTTTTTGGCTAACAGATTAGTAATTGCAAACTGTATGCTTTTCTAGTTTGCAGAGAGAAATTGAATGTCAATGCCACACTGAAATACTTCAGAATTAATTTTTACTGTTTTTGCAAAACAAAATTAAATTCACCTTATTCTCTATGATCCATATTCATTAGTCAGTAGTTAGTGACTAAGGTCACAAAAAAACACCACAAGTTTGTGATCAAAGGACATGAAAAGGAGTGTGCTATTGAAGAAATGATTCCAGCAACTGATTTTCTAAAAGTAGTTATACAGTCAGAATACTAGCTGCATTTTACAATTTATACTATTGATTGAAGAAAAAATAAATCCTTTGGATAAGTCTACCAAATTAAAGCTTCTGATTTACTACTGAATCTTTGTTACTTCAGCATTTTCCGATATCTACTTATATATATATCCAGTGACTTAAAAAGGAAAATTCACTCAATTTAGAAAGTCACTTCATTGTTCTCTCAAATCTAAACTAAATATTGATATATACCATAAAAACATAGTACTTGAAAGAAAAAAATATTTTTATTAACACTTAAAAAAAAAAAAAAAAAAAAAAAAAGCTATTCCTGATTCAGGTGTAAAAATATCACCTCAGTCGCATCATTTACTCTTGCAGTTTTGTTAACAGCTACTTCTGCAGGAATTTTCTAGCAGATTAACATCAATATTCATTTTTAATATATTCACAGTTTGATGAATTAATGAGATTAAAAAACCTCCAAAGAGTAATTCTTCTCTATATAAGCCATATGCATTAGACATAAAATTCATATGAGCAAGTGCTATGGATTTGATCATATGTAACACTATCAAGAAAAATAAAGGTAATATTAGGTAAGATTAATTATTAGTATTACCTGGAATAGCTGAGGTAAAGCTTTCACAGTGAGACAGAACCAGATTCCCAGCTTGCAAGGGAGCAAGTCATGCCACTGTGGTTTGTCGGGGACTCTGCAGCCAAACAGAACTGTAAGTTTTTCATTCCTGCTACACAACACTACACGGCAGAAAGCCGGAACCCTCCCACTACCTTGCAAAATAATTATCACTTGACAATTCACATTAAAATGTATAAATATTTAATATAAAAGATAGTTCTGAATATTTAATAGAAAATACATCACACACAACAGCTAACTTCTATTCTAGCATCTACATATTTTAATCTCTTAAAAAGAGCTTCTTCTAAAAGAAAATAAATTCATAAGCCACATAAGCACTGCAGTTAAGAAAAGCTCATGCCTCACCCAAGTGTTCACAAGTGCTGACAACCAGATATGAAGACTGTAGCATAAACAAAACAATACATAAAAATTAATGTCATTTGCAGTTCACCGAAGCATTACTCACTGATGTCATCAGGAAAGACGACAGGCAGAATGGTCTCTGATCTCCAGCCTGCATTGATCCAGTTCATGCCCCTGCTGTGTGAACTATTTAAACCCTTTATTTCTTTCTATGAATCAATAGAAGAAATGGTGGTATCTCTTGGAGTGTCCTGAAAGTCACTATTTCCCTATGTGTTCTTAACTAAACGGCAGTGTTAGAAGCCTTTACAAACACCTTTATTCTAAGTTTCTTAGGTATTTTAAATATAGCTTTGTCTAACATTTCTTTCTAATCTAACTGGACAAAAAACAAGCATTAAAATTCATTTAAAAAAATCACTGTTAGTGTGGCAATAAATTAAGGCTCAAATAAATCAAAATTCTAATCAATAGCAAATCTTCAAAAACAGAACCACCTGCAAAAAAAAAAAAAACACCCAACTTGTACCAGCAATACCCTTCTACTAGGGTAACATCATTAGTTCAGTCTCAATCTTTTATTTATTGTTGATCTGCTCAACAAACACCATACTTTTATTTACAAATCAGAAAATATAAACACATGCGCACTGTCACACTTGATACTAGCCATGGCTGCTACCACAAATAAAGATATTTTCCTCATAAGAGTGCTGGAAAGATTCAAGGAGAAAATGACAGAATTAACTCATAGCAGATAAAATATTTAAAAACAGAGAAAACAGGAGAGTTTCTTCCCACCTTTCATTTTTGTCAAGAGCAGCAAATTTGGCTTCATCTGCACTCCTGCCTCCTGTTTTTTTCTTCTTCTCCCTCTTTTTTCTGCTAAGCAGTTCATCCTTGATGTAGAAAGAACTATGGTTACAGGTTATCATTAACATGTAAACCACAAATGTTACTGGGACTCTTCTGTGAAGGGTAAACATTAGAGTAGCATTTATGCAAATGCATCTAGGGGTCCTACATGATTAAGTAAAATGATCTATCTTAACAATAACTGTTGCCATGGCATCCAGTCTTTAAACACACATGAAGTCCAGTTCTGTCAGTCATGTGTATCTCCATAGCAATCAAAGTTTTCTAAGAGGAGAAAGCATTCAACTTGCCTCCTTTCTCATTCATCAACTTTAATAATGGAGTGGAAAAATAAAATAAAAAAAAATAGATGGTAATATATGATTTTTTCAATTTATACTTAAGTTTTGTTAGTCTAAATGCAAGACACTTTTACATACCAAAAATAAGAAAGATAAAATATAATGCGGTTTTAGACTACTTACTGATATCTATTCCGTTAACAAAAACCCTGAACAAAAAAGCATTTAGATGAGAACAAAGGCAAAGCAAGTATGACTACCAGACAAATAAAAATGATTATTTTAAAATGATATTTAGGAAAAGCATGAAAATTACTACAGAAGCATATGATTCTGCTTCAACACATGACAGAAGAATATTTAGTCCTCTTTTTCTTCCAACTAAAAACCAAGAACAATCTCTTGCCATTTATTATCAATTCTAGAAAATAGATGAAGTAGTTTTTAGACTACTACTTTGGATTTGTTATATATCTTATTCTACAATTATTATCATTTTAAATGTAATAATTTTAAAATACGAAAAATCCAAATTCAAAAGAAGGGAGGCAGTAGAGATCCCTATAGCATGCCAACTTCTGCCAGAAACTCAATAGTAATAATTGAAGCAAGTTTGATTTATTAGCAATACTTACCAGCTGTTTTTCCAGGTAGATTGACCAAACCACAGCATAATGACCCACTGTGAGTATAATGAACAGGAGTAATGCCAGCTCAGCATTGCTCATTTTTCTCACCCGCCTGTAGTAGAATACAGGCTGTCGCCAATCTGGTAGACCATTGATCAGAATCTCATCATACCTACGGCAGCAAATAAAACAGACTTTCATACTTTCATACTTTGTTTAGTATTTTTTAGAAAGTAGCATAACATCCTTTGTCAGCTGCTTAGCTTGGGTCTGGAATTTGAAGCCTCGTGTTGTGGAAACTTATCTAGTCTCATACAGAAAAAATAGTATCTCAATTGCTCCTGCAGCATCCCAGCTGATTCACTTAGGAAGTAACGGAGTGTTAGAAATGTGCAGGTGCTCTACCCGCCTATCAGTGGCCAGGTCTCTGTCACATAAGTGGATAACAAAAAATATTTAATGCAAAGCAGCAAAGAACAACAAGTCCCAACTACTATAAATCTTTTTTTTCTTTTCGCAATTTAGAGTACAAGTGCTAGGGAGAGGGAAAAGGTTTTGTTTTGTTCTCTAGAAGCACTATATCTATTAGGAAAAATGATGGCAGAATTTCATAGTCTGACTAGAGAATGCGTATTAATTAAGTTAAAGCTTGATTATAATGTTAGAAAACGAGGTTCACCACAGATAGACTATTTTGATTTTCTATTTGAAAAGCTGTCTCCAAATTCAATTTATTTTAATACTGCTTGAATATACCAAAATTACTGTCTGTATAAAAAGCATTGTTACAAGCATATGCAAGTTTTTCTCCTGATACAAACTTCTTAAAATATCTTAGCATGTCCATAGTATTGACTTATATTTACGGAACACTTTTATTTACAGAGTCAGGCAAGACTTAGCTTCTTTTAGCTAAGTTTTAGGACTAGTGTTTCAAACCAATCTATAAAGTAAACTGAATAAACCTGTATGTTCTAAGACGCACAACCTGTTCACTTTAACTGAACACGACTCATTACATATTCTAATCACATCATTTCCAGAATTAAATCTGCACTGAAAGGCCTAATTTGGTGCAACACATTGACCAAAATATTTTAATTAAAAATATTCTGAGTTAGTCGCAGGCCTAATTACAGGAATAGAAATAGGGCCTATATTGTCATGCAGGTCAGTAGAACTCAGTAGTAGGTTTTTCTCAAGTAAATTGACCGATCCAGGAATAATAGCGCAGCTGCTAAACTGCCAGTCTTGACATGTAAATCAATTTAAATGCAACAACTGCACTAGCTACTTTGATAGTTATTAAATTGATACCTTGGAGATGCACTAAAAAAAAAAAAAAAAAAATCCACAATCAAATTCATTTTTAGGCAGAAAAAGAGAAACTCTCTTTAAGCAAATAAAGAATACACTTTAATACCTCTAGAAAACCTGACTTCTGATAAAACATTCGTTCAAGTTGGCAAATGCGGCTAGATTATTTCTAGGCAAAAGATTTAACACCATAAGACTCTGCTGTGTTCTGAACAGTACCCCAAGTAAAATCTGTATTATCAAATCAAACAAGAATACTAAGTCTACTATACACTACTGTAAGTTTCCATACCTTAGATTTTGCTTTCCCAATAAGTGAGATGAAGCTACTACTGTATAAAGAACTACTGATGCCTTAACACAAGCTATTTGCACAGAAAAATTGCTTAGAACTCATGTTATTTCAGAATGAGAATTTTTGATTAACTATTTTTTTCTGTAAGTGTTAAGTTTCAGGAAGAGGAAAATACAAGCATTTAATCAAAAAATACTGTATTTTCTGACTATTTTAGGGTTAGAATACAAAAAAAATAGAAACCAAATCACTTTAATAAATTATGTTAATAATAAGATTTCACAAAAGATGCACTTTTCTGATGGAGACTTCAGGGAAGTACATATCGAATATCAGGAAAGAATAATTTTTATTATTACAAATTTATTTGTTACTTGTCTTTCTTACACAATAAGAAATGTTAGCTGAGACTGCAAATTTGGCTACTGGTTAAATAAGCTCCATATATCCTAATGAAAAATTTGTAATACTTAAAACAGGATTGGACAATAAATGTTTGACAAGCATCATCTATTATAAATTACCTTTTAAGAAAAAATAAATTAAGATAGCAGAATCTCTTGCATTAAACTCTTTAAACAGCCCTCTGTATTTACTAGGCTATGTCTGCTGTTCTGAACAAGAGTCTCCAAGGATTAAGTCTCAGAATCAATGCTCTATTGATTTTACTATCAATGAGCATTATGGCTCACACGACTGACCATTTTAAGGGAAGAAGCTTCTATTATAATCCACTTTTTAGAATATATACTGTTAAAAGATAAATCACTGCTTTCAATAGTAATTAAGCTCTGTATTTGAAAAATAAAGATAGCAATGATTTTTAGTTTTTCAACTGGAAAATGATCCTACTGAAACTCAGAAGTTTCTCATAATTTTTAAATCTTACTTCCACATTTAGGATGTGTTAAATAAAAGTACACATTTTTCTCATTAAATAATTTTTAATAGAAATCTCTATTAACTACTAAGGCTAGTCAGTTAATCCATTTGCAAGAAGAACTACATTCAATATTTAATTACAAAGCCTTCTTCCAACTTATTTTAACTGCTACTCTCTCTCTCTCTCTATATATATATATATAAAACTGTAAGGAAACATCTACAGCATTTTTTCTTAGACATAAGTACACTGAATGCAGCACATATTTTGATATATGCGTGTGCCTAGCAGTGGTCTCTGAAACGCAGCAGTCCACAAGCTAAGCCCCCTCAAAGAATCTGTTCAGAAACAAAAAAAAAAGACTCCAAACATTCATAGTTTTTGTTTGTTTAAAATATTCCGGGTATTACACAAGGCTAGTTAGTAACCAGTTACAAGAGTATTAAAATTCCAATCTTCTGTGAAGTTTCATAAGTTAGAGTTCTTTGTAGAATCTATGATATTGCAAAAAAACTCCATTAACTGAAGCATCTAATTACAGTATAATCTATTTTAATAGAATTTACTTTAAGAAGGCCCCTGTATTTCATATATCACATTATTTCAGAGATCTGATACAATTTATAAAAGATGTCAAGCTTGAATTAATGAGATATATTCTGAACTACAAGAAGACTTTACTGGTATTTTTTACTTTACTTTTTTTTTTTTTTTACTTTTCCTTAAGCCATCAAAGACATCCAGTGCAACATCAGCCAGAACAATATATGCTTCCTACGTCCTATGAATGCAGCCTTTCTTACACTAAACAAGCATATCTTGATTCATTTACAAATGCTTCCTGTAATCAAATCCACATTGTTGGAGAGGACAGAGTCCTGTAGGTAAAAGGCTGCTTGAAAAGGCTACAAACAATGCAGTTAAAGTCTAAAATGATTTGCTTAACTGAAATTAAGAAAATTAGAAAATAAAAATCTACTTTTTCATAAATTAAAATTAATCAAAAGCTAACAAAATATATCATCATCAAGTTTATTTGCCAATAAATACCTTAAAAAGTGGTGTGTATTTCAGGAAATACGTCTCTGCATAGCCTGAAGATAACCTCTTCTACAGAACTTCATATGCTCTATTATGGATACAGAACTTAAAATCCTAATCAAGGCTGCATGCATTTTTAAGGGTAGATTATTAGAATTTTTTGATTATCTACTAAGTGTAACACAGTAATATTAGTTTACGTCGTGATTTCTCAGTGTTGATGAGCACCAAGATAGCAAGGGTACCCTATAGTTTCTCCTCCGTGCACAGGGAGAATAGTAAACTTTGAGCCAGGTCCATTGCCTCATATAACGCACTCTCAGTCCCGCATAACCAAAAATCTCATTTTCAGCATCCAAAATAGGAAGATCCTAGCTCAAAACCCCCTCACTGTCTCCCTTCCATTGCCATAGTGTTGCAAGAAATTCTGGAGGAGAAACATTCCTAGGAGGGGAGCAGCTCCTAGCACGTTTAGGTAAGAGCATGACAGAGCAATGTCTTACAGGAGAGGGAAACAACCCTCCTCTTTTCATACATAGAGTTTAAAAGTTTCAATTGAATAAAAATATTTGCTCAATAAAGATTTTCTGAAAGAAACGAGACTACACATGACAATACTGTTTGATTGACTATGGAAGCTGTATCAGACACACTTCCATACTGTGCAAGAAATACACAACAGATACTGTCTATTTGTACATACACATATATAAAGCTATTGACAGTGAAATCAACTAGACTACAACAACTTAGTGTAGATTTAATATCCCACTTGCAAATTGTTATGTTATGCTGATTAACAATATTATTTCCTCGATCAGACTGGCTAAATGTTAGTAACTTTCATAACGTATAGAAGACTTAAAAATATAACTTTAACAAGCTTCTGCATCTGAAGTTCATGAAGAAAAAAAAAAACCTATTATATTATAGAGGTAATTCCAACAAGCTCCAGGATGGAACTAATATCCAGAGAGGTAAAATCACAAAGTATATTTTACACAAGGTTACAAACAAAAAGATGGGCAAATCTATGGTATAAATCACTTTTAAGTGGTCTGAACCCATTTAGCTTACAATATTTTACCTTTCTTTGAGGAGAGTAGAAAACCACACTAAAATCTCCAGTGAGAGGTATAATTAAATACAAAACAAAACACAAATTTCCAAAAGCACTTCTTCTAAGTACATTTCCATGACACTTCAATGGAGGATTATCAAAATGTAGATAATCTGTACTATAAAACCTGGACTCCTGCCAAGACATCTCCAAAGCCAAAAACCCTTCAAGAAATGTCTTGCGAAAGTCTTGTAAGGAATAAGATGTTTTAATGAAACTCCAATCTAAAAGCATAGCTTCTTTTGCTATGGCCAAGTTACTCTGATAAACATTAATTTAAATGAACATCCTAAAAATACACACACACACAGACACACAAGCACACTTCAAGTAAGTAGATCAACCATAGATTTTTATTCCTTAATTCCATCTCCTTCAGGTATTGCTAAATCTGCTCCTGATGTTGGCAGGGTAACTACCAATTCTTAACAACATACTGCTTTCTGGATACTACTAAAGCAGAGTCCACAATATCATAGATGTGTTTGAAAGAAAACAACAACAGAAAAGTAGAAAAAAATGTTAAAGGTGGCATACACTGGAAAAAATGTAAATAACACAAAAAGAATCTTTTATTGGTATATTGATACATGACAGACAGTTGAATCCAAGTGGACTGTATTTACACGAACAGCATTAAAACAAAAAATAAATCAATGATAATTAGCAGAACTAACAAATAGAAAAAAAACATAAAGTGATACTATACTTAGGTGTTAAACATTACTTCTTCCAAATGGAAGCTGGCTTTCAAAGTTCTTCCAAAACCTATTTTTAGAGAACTAATCCATATACGCCACAAAAACACACAATAGATTCTCCCTTAAGCCAGATACAAGCTTTAGTTAAACAGCTATATAAGAACAACAACTGAAAATATGTAAAAAATCTGAATAGTTACAACAAGGCCAAATAGTTTATCTACAGCATACATGATTTCTTTATTTAAGAACCCATGTAAATCAACTCACCTCTGCCTCCTTTCTTCATCCTTTAAAACCTCATAGATAGCCACCAACTAAAACAAAAACACAGAAAGAATCACAAAAGGTTTACTTTAGGATTTAAATTTTTAAAATTTGAGTAGTATTGTCATATTTTACACTTACTAACAAACGTTCCTTCCTAGATTTTTCTAAGCTCACCAAGAGGAACTGAGGGGAGGAGAAGTGTCCTAAGTGTATAGAAATCAGATATACAAGCAAGCCAGTTTTTACACAACACATTCCGCCCCACACACAAATATCTCAGACTCTGAGACCTGTCTCAGTTACAGCTTAAAAAAGGGCATCACATATTTCATTTTAAAGATCTTATTAAAACTATACTACCAAAAGACAGTGCATGGCCACCAGGAACACCTTATTAAATGGTAGATCTAACTCTAACAATCCCACGGCTTTGCTCTACAATGCTTCAAAAGAGGAAAGCATTCAAGAACGAATGAATAATTTTCATTAAATTATGACCACAGTAAACAACGTGCACTAAAACTTGATCAGAATTTTTTCTCACTTCTTTCAAAAATACAAGTAAAAACAGTCCTCAGGAAAAGAATAAAACACACATTTTCCTCATAAGAGTACACATTTAAGTATTTTAATGCATTCAAATTTTAATACACACATAGTTAGCTAGATCCAAGTTACTGAACAAGTTAAAAAGAATTTACAACCCTTTCAGAATTAACCTGGCGGTAACTCATGATTCAAATTTTCCATCATTTTAAAGAATTTTCAGTCTCAATAAAGGCATATAATTATAAACAGTTCTAGTTCAAAAAAAAAAACACTTTTATTACCTTTAACTTCTATCATGCAGCACTTACCTGTCTAAACTGTATTTCTGCATTTTCATCTTTATTCTTGTCTGGATGTAAAATTAGTGAAAGCTTTCGGTAAGCCTTCCGAATGTCCACAGATGAAGCATCCTAAAAAGAGAAATAAAGCAAAGTGTCAGAAACAAATTCCCAGAAGTTTTTTAAGAACTGAACAACCAGCCAAGTGCAGGAGGCAAATCAGTGCAATCCAGAAAGTCTAAAACCTAATCTGGTCACTAGCCTGACCCATGGGACTGAACAATGATTTAGTCCAACTCAACTCTCATCACAGCTTATTATACATTCATTACAATGATATTTGCTAAAACTCTCAAATTCTTTCTTCCTTAAAAACTAACCAATCTGGTTGCTGTGCCAATTAAAAGTTCAAATAAAAAGCAAGAAATATTACATGTGCATGTCTTCAAGGAAGTCATAATTTCTTCAAATTATCATTCTCGATTTACCTACTCAAGACTTGCTGTGAAGTGTTTCATTAATATTTACATATAAGTCAGTGCACATAGGACTTCCATTCAACTTTGGTTTCACTTTGTCTAAAGAATTTTTTTTTTTAAGTATTGCATTATTGAAGCTACATTGTGGCACTACCATCAATCTATACCTGAAAAATTATAAAGATGGCACACATTATAAAAAGAAGAAAAAATGCGAAGTGTAAAGTGAATAAATGACTGCCATTTAGTGCATGCTCCAAAGATCATCAAAACAGAAAGATGTCAAGAGGTGTATTAGACAGACCATAGGAGTTACACGCACCAGAAGATCCATAAAGCATCACAATTAAACACAACCTCTTGGCTTTTTTTTTTTTTTTAAACAAACAGCTCCAAGACAACATTTTACAAATAAAGTTCATGTCTGTCAAGTTTAAATTCTTGGGATTTTTAAATATATATATTTGCTCCTTCAAAATTATGTCAACAGGTATTAAAAACAACAAGAAAAAAAAATCCACCAATATCCAGAGCTGAACTAGCTGTGAGAGGAACAGAGATGAAATAAGATAATAATTAATGTAATGCTGTAATTAATTTGTCAACCTTTTTAATTGCAAATCATTATTTTGATTTGAAAATTCCACTTGTCGAACATGAGTCTATAATAACACATACAAGGTTGGGTCAGGAGTTAACATTAGAGAAAGATTTTAGAGGAGCAAGAGAAAGGCAAAAAAGAGAAAGTGCCAGAAGATACAGAATTTGAGAACATTCAGCTATGAAATGATACTTTAAGGAACTTGGCACTATCCTCTCAGGGAAAACCAAAATTCCCCTAGGCTCCTGTCTGCAGACGGAAGTTGCTTTCATTACTCAGGACAGATTGCTTTTGAAAAGACTACATGTACACTTTTTTTCCTATCTTTACTTTCCAGGACCTGCTTTCTACAGTATGTGCACCCAAAAGCAGAATCCCCCTGGTTAAGTACCAGCTTGTTCCCATGTTGATTACTGTCAGTGAGTCATTTCAGATAGTTGTGTTTTACTGGTATATTTTTAGTTCGTGGTTCAGCAGTAGGAAGACGCAACATAATTAAATATCTATTCTAACATAAAGATATATTAAAACCTTGAGATGCAAATAATAGACAAAGTGGTGGAAAAAAATAAACTAAAGAAATGTTTTAAAATTAGAGGTTGAGACTGTAACATCATCAAGAAATGAGTACCTCTATATCATGTATATGGGACAAACTGCAGCTTATTCCTTCTCCACCAGATCATTTGATTGGTTTTGTATTATTTTTGGAACATTGTTAAAAACCGAATAAAACATTTTAAAGATTTGTCTGGCAATATTATTCCAAATACTTCACACAAGGAACAAGAAAAAAGTTAGGAGTGTTTTGAGCTATATTTGTTTCACTTAGGAGCAGTAGGGTTAGATAGATTTCTTCGGCAGCACAAGGGACAGCTTTCCTCGTTCACGCTAAAGCAAAGCAAGAGATCTCAGGTCAGCTATGAAGGAGTTACAGTGCTTCATCTTGAAAAGATGGGGGGGAAAGTTGTTCAATTTTGAGAAACATGCATTTTCAGTACTAAAGATTTTGTCTGTTTACCCACATCTACCCCAGACAACCCATAGAGACTGACAGTTAACTGAGTCTTCCCAACATGGGCAATTGCTACCCAAAACAGCCCCTTTTCAAAGCAGAGCCCCAAACATTTTGTTCATTCATGTTACGTACACATAATGTTGAATGTCTTCAGGAAAGTTCCAGATCCTTAAGCGGCTGCCCTGAATGGCATCTGACGTGCAAAGGAAAACCTCCCATCGTTATAGAACCGCCTAGCAGTGCATGGCTCTAAATATGCTACACGTAATTGTAATTTTAAACATATACAGAAATATCTAGCATATTCAAGACAGCTGTTGGAAGGGTCTTTGCTTTACAGCTAACAGCCACCCTCCATAAAGGCTCAGCGAGACCAAAGTGAAGAATCATGCTTTCTACAAACCAGAATGTTTCATACACTAGGGCAAACGTTCAAAGATTTGGGAAAAAACACCATAACCACTTTAGCTTTTTGGTCTAGAGATAAAGCTCTGAAGACTCTCTGGTTCGCTTCTTTCGCATTCCAGAAATCGCAATCTCAGCTACAGCTAGGGAGGAGGAACCCCAACTCTGCCCGGCATTCGGCAGCAGAAGCAGCCAGCGGTTCCACGGGCCACTCGCACACTTGGCGGTTGGCTTCCCCACACAGCACTTGGGTCGGCAGCTACATTTGGCTGCTGACGAAGCCCCGGGCGACGGTCGCCTGTCTCCCTTACGTGGATGCAGTCACCCAGGCCTCGTGCCAAGCCTTGGTGGCCACCTCTCGGCAGCCGTGGTGAGGCGAGGGTGGCAGGGCTGGGCACAGCGCCCGCCTCCTCCCCATCTCCTCTCTGGGGCTCTCGCCCGCTCAGTGCGGCCCTCGCCACAGGCACCTCCCTGATGCGCGTCTCGCCCCAGATGCGTCCGATCCCTACACTGCTATTCAACAGGAATAAAGGTAACGCTGCATCACTTATACTCTGAAAAAACAAAGCTTAACACAAGCACTTACGTTAAAAGATATGCAAAATGTATGCTCCGAGCTAAGGTAAAACTGCGCGGTTGTCAGCTGTGTACCTTAGAAGACACGCGCCCAGAAGACAAGGCAATGGAGGAAAAGGTGTTTTCTGATAGGACTGGCTCTCAGTTATACCAAACAACAAGTCTATACTTAGCCTCTAACGCATGCAAATATATGCAAGTATTCTTATGGGAATTTTTTAATTGCTAACGCTTTATTGAACAAATAGAGTTTCCATGTGTTTAGTTACAGGACCTTTACATGGAAGTTAACGGTTTACCTTTCACACTTTTAAGTAAGCCCTTACACAGTACAAACCAATATGTTAACTCAAAAGAAATTACAATTTGAAGCAATCAATAATATGACAAAAATTAAATACATTTTTAAGGTACTCTGTTGGAATTTTTATTCGTATCATTACACTCACAAATACAAATCAAAAACTAACAAATAACAAATACATAAGAAGAAAAAAATTTTAAAAAGCCTTTTTTTCCACACTCCTGACAATACATTAAAAAAACAGGAATTTCTTTTGTAATAAATTCTTTTATGCATTTAAACCAAAAGATGCAAATCCAGCCTCCTATGTCTATACAAACGTAGGGTCTCATCGGCAGAGTTCACTTCCACCTTTACAATAAATAGAGAAGCCCATGTAGTACAGTACATTACTCCATTGCGTTCTATTCCTGCCATAACTACGACTACTAATGAACCTTAAAAAAGAAAAACCAAAAACACTCATTGTGGTCCCAAGACAATTCTTGGTGAACACATAACATATCAGATATTGCCATAGGCAAACAGTGATTAGGTCAAGGGGAAAAAAAAATAATCAATGTCTACATAGTTTTCACTTACCAACATATACAATTCAAAACCTAAATTGTTCCCTCGAGTGCAATGCAGTTATACAACGAGACTTAGTTACTTACAATTTAGCAACTGCTTCTAACACAGGAAATGCACTCAATTCATCTTGGGTTTTAAATATGCCTGCTAATATCTTTAAATAGGTGACATTATCTTTATTAGCAATAGGAAGGCATGCGATCCAGAGAAGCAAGCATGCTGATAAAAGTCACATTTCTCTTCATTTGCTGTTTGCCCAATCATTTGTTAAGAGGGAAAATAAGGAGAATGATACAAATAAGTTTATTTCAATTGCAGTACGGATGAAGGCCTGTGTACGATTTCCAATAGTGAATATAACAGTGAAAATAGCAAAGAAAAGTGACAGTTGCATAGAGCACCAATTCCACAGGAAGCATCTTTGAAGCATGAATCTTACACCTGTAAACAAACATCATTGCTGACAAGGCTTCATGAGACATAAACCTAAAAGCCTTTTTCAGCTTTTCCAAATTATAGTCAAACTTGTAGAACTTTTTTGTAGAACTTTTTTTTTGTTTTAAATCAAGAAAAAATTGAATTTGTGGTTACATCAATAAAATTTTCTGTTTTGTGTAGAAGAATGGGCCTAAGTCACCTCTTTGCTTTGCGTAGCCATCTAGTGTAAAAGTTGAAACATAATGGTACAGAATTAAAGAATTAAACCTTGCAAACTTAGAATTAGGTGTTTTTCTCTGTGATTTGCTACTACAGGGTACCCTGGTTGTCCCACAGAAATCCCCCAAACAAGCAAGGCAGGTAACTGGGCAGAAGCTAGAGCACAGCACTGTGCAGTAACTTACTCTCTCATCCTGTGCAGGAGAAGCCTTCGCACAACCGAGACCTGTAAGTGCTGAAGCTCAGACAGATGCACCTGTAGGCCACTGATGACAACATCCATTTCCAGGGCTCATTCCTCAAGCAACACAAGGGAATCTGTGTGTGACTTTCAGTGAATGCATGGTGAGTACGTGAGGGCAGAAAAACCACGTTGCTGCTCCACAGCCCTGCCTAGATATTTCTTAGGGCTGAAAATACAGTTGCAACTCCCTTTCCAAACCAACTCTCTCCCTATTCTGGGTTTGAACACGCTGGCGCAGTTCCCTCTGGTGAAGACCTGCTCCAAGCCCATTCCCACTGTGCAAGCTTACCCCGAAAGCTATGTAGTTCAATGCCTTGAACTCTAGACTCTAGTCTTTGTATTTTAATACAAGTTTTTTTTAACTATGACTTTAAAAAGAAAAAAAAAAGTCCCCCTATTAGTACCCATAGCCTGGAGTTCCACAATATACATGTTCTGTGACCAATCACAAGGATCTGGAATTTTCCTCAAACACCTTCTTTTCCTGAAAGTAATTTCCCCAAAGAGAAGTCTCGCCTGCACGCTGTGTTCCTGTATACCATAATCATCCAGGGACACCAGGAGGAAAAGCAGCTGCCACGTAAAGCAGACGTAACCACACACTCCCTGAGTACCAACAGCAACAGCACAAGACTAGAAACGAAATTAAACTTTACCTGTATCAAGCTTGAACTTAAATATCAGACTTGACTTAAAAGCCTCATTTCTGAATTTTCCTCTCTAAATGTATCTGCTCCAACCTGGTCCTAATCTGCAGTACCATGAACAGACTCATTCCAAGCAGCACACCCGAGTTTGCCAAGTTTGCATTTGGAAAAACATCTGAGGGCAAGGAGAGTCCAACAGCAAATTGCAGGAGCTGCTGGCAGTCCTGGAGTACCCCATGCTGGGAAACAAAAGCAGGAGCCTCCCAGAAGACTGAGCCTTATCTAGGAACTGTTAAAGTTAGCGCCTCTGAACAGAGTTTTGGCTCAAATTCCTTGCTGTCTTTGTTCAATTCACCCTTTATTTTTACTGAACATATTTCTAAGGCACCTTTTTTTTTTTTTTTATGGATGTAAAATGTGTAAAACTTTAAATGTGCTGCTTCTCTGCAGATAACAGCAGTGAGCATGGCCGGGAAGCAGCCCGGAGCCGTGGTGCTGCCGACTGAGCCATGCGGCTCGCAGCATTCCACTGATTTAAACAGAATAACAGCACAGCAGGGAAATACAGAGGAACTAAAAATAATGCTAAAAAGGTGTTTTAATGCTTTTTTATGCTGCTAAGTTTTAAAGCAACTCATGAAATGAAAATGAATACAATCAGCACAATGTATTCCTGCGAGCATCTGATAACTGGCACCATCCCCTACCGGGCATGTTTGTTTGCAGGGGAGTGTGCCAAATGAAAGACGACTCTGTTTCCAGCCTCGCATACCAAATGAAAGAAAATTCTGCTGCCTCATGCTTGAGAAACCAAAAAAAAAAAAAAAAGAGTGGCTGCTCTCCAGTACATGTGCACAATTATATGGGCTTAGGTTTTCCTGTCCAGTTTGAACAACATTTTTTTTCTGTTAAAATTATTTTGGCCTTCTTTCTTTTTATGTAGGTATTATTTGGATATGAAAATGTAGATCCCAAGGGAACAACATCACAAATAAGCATAAGTTAAGACTGAACACCCATTTTGCACCTCTCTGAGACGCAGAGGACACTCACCAACTCTACCACAGCTTTTTTGGAATTGCTCTTTCATATTTAAAAGGGAAAATAAGGCTAGAGAATAGCAATCAAGAACATTCTCCAAGCCACTATGGACTAGTCCAAATCCTGCCAACTGTTATGGTTATTTCCATTTACTTTCTCACTCTGGTATTTCAAAAGGAAGAAATGAGCAAGAATTCTTACTATGTTTCAAAAGTTTTCCCAAGGACTTTGTTTCTGTGCACATGCGCAAGCACTATTACAGGCCTTTTTTAAGATCTGTCCTTCACTTCAGAGTTTTCCAGTGTACAGCACTCAAGCACACACACTGACTACAAGATTGCTGATCCTGCACCATATTCACAGGAAATGAAGCTGTTAAAAAAGACTACCGCTTTTACAGTCCAGATTGGCAGAGAGAGTGTTAAAGCACAACGTTTCTTGCCGTGCATTTCTTGCTCAGCACCTTTGCCCCTAGATAGGAAAGGCCAAGGACCCCTGTTTTACTAGAGAGTGACACTATAACTAACCAAGGACAGCTGAATGCAGCCTGGGCTCACCTGGCTACGCAGCAAAGATTTTTTGGTGTTATATCTGGCAAGACCCAATGCTTCTTACCAGATAATGCCCCAAATAATTGATATTTTTTTCTTTTCTTTTAATATAGTTTTCATTCTACCTCTCAGCTTTAGAGCAATATTTCCAATCTTCTTTCAAGAACGTAAAGAATTAGAGCAACTTAGAGAATCCGCAAGGTTAACTCTATAGACCAAGGCTTTTACCTCTGCTACTTTTCTTACCCTTTTACCAGAACCGCCAGTGTTAATCCATATGCTCCTGCATTTCCTGTCCTTTAAAATAGGCACTTTCTGGATCTCAGTTATAATGTAGCTTCGGGAGGGAGGTAACTAATGACCAAAAATGTCAAAATATACAGTGTTAAAGAAAACCAAAATCCAAAATAAAGCAAATAAGCAAAAAAGGCAAAATAATTAAATAACACAAGCTTCAGCTACTTTCTAATTCCCAAATGAGCAGAATTTCATGCTGTCATTTTTGTGATTACATATTTAATTAACCTACCAGCCTATAAAAGTATGTAAGACTTCTTATATTTTTAAAAGCTACTTATTACCCTCCCTTCTGTTGTCAAAAATATATGAGGAGGAGGGCATACAAAAACAGATGTAGGATATAAGTCTGAAAAGAGAACATTATAAAGACATACTAGAAGCCAACAGAGAATTATCATCTCCAACAGAAAAGTTTTAAAATCTACCCATTACTTTATGTATCAGTACAGCATGGTGAATGATGCCCCCCAAGGCAATAACTTTCAGAACAGGCACTAACAATTTATCAGCAACTTTCCCAGCCCTATCAGCTGTGAAGGACAGCAATTTATACACACATACACCCACACACCTCCATATATATATATATATATATATATATTTTGTACACACACAAACACACACAGATGCACTTATATAAAAACCAGTATCTTCCCACAGTAGTCATTAATGCTTATCCGATGCTCTAGTTTATATTTGTGACTCTCTTTCAGCATCACAAGGCATTTTAAAAACAGTGAAATAAAACCCCACACACAAATCTGCAAAAAGCAGGCAGCAGTAATCAGCGTATCTTACACGATGCTTTTAGTATGCAACATTATTTTAACCAAACTACAAGGACACAGGTAAGATGGAATTATTCTACTGCAGTTGCAAAACAAATTAGAAAAAAAAAAAAAAAAAGATAAGATTTAATTACCAAAATGAAAAGATATACCAAGTAGAATTTTATTAAGTCTATCCCAGGTCCAGTGATACTCAATTTTAACTGGGAACTTCAATTACAGAATCCCTATTAAACTAGTAGTTAACACTCACCTGGCAAGATGCTGTCAAACAAAATTAAAAGAAAAATACATATATACACATGTATATATAGACACAAGGGAAAAACACCAATAGCTGGACAGGAATCAGCTACACAGACACAGCCTGGAAAGAAGCAGGTAGGCAGAAACGCTCTGTGGGACCGATGCACCACAAGCAACCAGGCCATTCCTCTGGACGTCTGCAGGACCTCAGCTGCTTACATTGTCCAGCTTTAAACCATGTGTTGCCAGAAAGCTACAAGCCCATTTGGAAAAGCTGCAAAGGAAAGCAACAAATCTGAATAAGAGGAAAAGGCAAAAAAGCAGCGACTCATCCAGAACAACTGAGAGAACAAAAGTGACTAACAAAAAGACAGCTGACAGGGCAGTACAATGTCTTTAAATACATAAAAGGCAGCTTCAGAGAAAAATGGAATAATTGCCTTATCTGATCTATCAAGGCTAAGGAGTAACAGGCTGGATCACAGCCTGGGAAGATTCTGGTTAGCAATGAGGGGAACTTGCTAGGAGCAGCAAAAGCCTCAGGCCTCATTATGAGCAGATGCTTCACACATCTATCAGGCCTGGGGAGGGTATAACTGCTCCAGCCATGGCTGAGAATAGCAGGTCACTACCCATCCAGGATGGGATTCTAGGATGCAGATATCCCTTGGATGTATGTAATTAATACATCCTCTGAGGATATTCCAGATGGATTACATGGTTTAAAAGGCCCTAGATGAGTATTCTTGCCGTACAGACAAGAACAAGAGATGCTTGTGCAGAAAAAGAAGTCTGCAAGCTTTTCAGAAAACCTAAAAGGTCTTCAAAATGACTGGCAAGCATATAAAAAACAGGAGGTGGCATGGAACACCTTTTTGCTGTAAGTTTATAACCCAATATGGCCCTGTCTGTGACTTGGACAACTAGGTGTTATGCTTGCCAGTAACTGTTATTACACAGGCACGGTGACTTATCAAGTAGTAGCCTGTAGTGAAAACAAACTAACAACTCTCCCATGGCATTTAGAATATTTTCTCCACCTGTGTCATTAACTTCAGCCCTGACAGACACCAAGAGCAGATATGACTACCAGGGTTTCCTTGAGAATGCTGGATAAAAACAGTAGGGATTAAACTGGATGAGAAAAAAAGCAGGCAGGAATTTACACAAAATTGTAATAAATAAATAAATAAACTATTATTTTAAAAGAGTTCCATATTTTGTTTGTTACAAATTATCCATTTAAATTCTTTAGCAGAAATGCCTAGATGAGTAGTAGAGACATTAAGTTAACCAGATGTGCCACGTGCTCTGGGTGTCCCTGCTGGAGCAGGGGGTTGGACTAGATGATCTCGAGAGGTCCCTTCTAGCCTCAGGCGTTCTGTGACTCTGTATCATATCGAGAGGCAGAGAAGTCGTATCCTCTTTGTTTGTAAGAGAAAGGAAAAGTACCTTTGTCAAATTTTAGTTTTTGCCTAGAAACCTCTTCAATCTTAATTTTCCCATTGCTTATATAGGTTCTATATCATGCTGTAATAGTTCTGAGGAAGTGATTTTGCAGAAATGTTTGCATTTTTTCATAGTTCAAGCATACCTAAAAATAGGCCTGTTCATAGAACTTGGGCTTTGAGATCTAGATTTATCTCAACCCACAGTCTTTTGTTCACCAGGAGCCTGAAAGGCACCGAGATCAAAAAGTTTTTCATCTCCCTGCTTCAAAATCCATGTTGCTCATTTGTGATAAATCTTTGGCACCTTTCTCCAGAAAAGAATGCTAATTGAAAGACATACTCTCACATATGAGGATCTTATGTTTTCATGAACAAAACTGTATTATGGAAACCTTCCTCTCACTTCCTTCCCCTATTTATTTTCAGCATACAGAACACTAAGATTAAAAAAAAAAAAATCTTTCAAATTTCAAAGCAAATTGATACTACATGGTGAACATTTTAACCAATGATGCAGATGATAGTAACTTTGAGAATATACTGGATGCTATCACTGAAATCCCTAAAAATAAATTTTCAAATTTTAATTTATGCAAAACATTTTTATCATTTTTTTCCAAATGTAGTGCTTTAAACAGCTAGCTTTATAAAGAACTACCATCAGCATATATCAAATTCCTTCCTTCTTTATTTAGACTATTTTCTACTGAACTAGTTAGGATTTAGTTCTACCTGTCATGTAAAGGAGTCGCATAATGATCCCTTTATGCTCATTAACTACCATTTTAATGAGCTATTACTACCTCGGGACTCAGAAGACCTCAGGGAGGTTGTAACATGCCACTACTTATATAGTAATTCACTGCTGAGTTAGTACATAGGCTCCTTGAAGGAATATAGGAATGCCCTCCATCACTCTTTTTAGCACAGATACCAGCGTCAGCAGAAAGTTCTATGTATAAGCAGCATCCCAGCCTAAAATCCAAGAAGTAAATATGTCCCTTAAAACTCCAATAAGTTTAGCAGATTATCTACACAAGTGTCCAGCCCTCTGCTAAAAGTTATCTCACTCCTCATAGAGGAGGCTGAAGGGCAACACTGCTCAACCACCTCAACTCACAGCTGAGCCCAGCCACCCAACGCAGGGCACACCTGAGAAAAGGACAACGCAGAAAGCAGAGAGCACCAGCACCCCAAATCACCACACACAGAACCTGGCCGAGTGTGTTGATGCTGTAAGCTGCCCGGTGGATATTCAAAAGAACCCAGATAAAGAAACCCAGTTTACCATTAGGAATCATCAACTAAAAATAATGCACAAAGTGAATTAAAAGTTTTCCACCTGTGAGTTTTAATTAAAAAAAAAGCCTCTATTAAAGAAGCCAGTACCTATGTAAAGACTTGTGACAGAACTAACTTAAAGACAGCCTGTCTCATTCACTCCCAACTTTGTATGGAAAATTGCTGTCTTCCACACTAAAAATACCTGTCTGACATTACTTCTAGCAAGAATGAGCCAAATAAAGCTTAAGGAAGATGGTTGCCTGTTAGGATTCACAGCATTTATAATATCCTGTTACAAGGTGGCACAGCGTCCCCTAATGTGGCCCCTTTTCCAACAGCAGTGCTTTAGCCCCACAGCCCCAAGGGGCAGAAACATCACTGTCCTGCTTCTCGCAAGTATCTTAGCAAGCAGTTACCCCCCTCTTTCCAGAGTGCCCTCGAAGCGACCTTGCTGCACCAGGGAGGGAGTACATTTTGCTCCATAAACCACCTACCTCTTGGTCCGTAAGAGGCAGAAGGTGAGCAGAAGAAGGACTAAGGACTCTGCCCAGATCCAGGAGCCTCCTCTTATAGGATTTCCCATGCAAAAGTGGCCTAGGGAATAGTGGACACAGATGGCGCACTCCAAGCTTCTGCTCTCCCAGCAAAAGCCACTGCTGCACCACATGCTCTGCAAACCCAGACAGGTCTCGAGGACACGGAGGGCAGGATGCACTGAGAGCAAAAGCAGACATGAGCGCAAAGTAAACTCTTCGCCATGAACACAGCACTTAACCTTATCCCTGCGGAAGGCAGAGGATATCCCACATGTGCTCCCTTCCTCACCCACATTTAAAAATTCTGCAGGAAAAACAAGCTTGCTCTTCTTGCTGAGAAGCCACCTAACCTGTCCCCACTAGTGGAAGCTAAATGAGCTCTCAACCATGGCTCCTCACAAGTGACCGGGTAATGAGAGTTGTTCCCCAATCCTGACAGAAAAACAAGAAACAGCAAATGCGAGGCCCGTTTGCAACACTCATAGCAAGCAGTTGTACGCACCAGAGAGTTGCCTCCCTCGCCTATTCTACACCTCCAAGAATCTCAGCCCTCAGGAGCAAATCAGAACAGGACAGGGGAAAAGAATGGGTTTCCTCTTTCCTCCCTCCCGCTTCTCAGCTCCCCACCATCGCCAGCAGAAGCAACAGGTACAAGGGATTCTCATCTGGCAGCTCTATTTCCGGGATAGCTCCTCAGCCTGGACGCAGCAGGAGCGCGGGGCAGGGCAGGCAACCACAGAACTGGGTGAAGGGAACAAAAAACGCACAGGGAGGAAAGCCCAGCATCAAAAGGACACCACGCCTACACAAAGGAAGAATCAGCAGTTGAATGAACAGCAAGGAAAACTTGGCACACGTTACATCCCATTAACTGTGCTACCAGAAATCTGCTTCCGCCAACCAACTGCAGCAGATAGTGACTATTACTAATTCATTTACTTGCCTCTCAACATAGGATTACAGGATTATCAACACAAAAGATAACAGTGAAAGTCTGAGGATTGAACTGTGGTCCTACAGTCTCAAGTTGAAACTCCAGCAGACATAAAATATTTGGAAACCAGAAGCCATAAGGCAAGTTCTGTGATCATAGGACTCTTGAATAAAACAAAGCTAAATTCTCCATACAATATTCTCACATGTGGGTCCTCCCCAAGGTTTTCAGATGAAAAAGTGAAGACTAGAAAGGGAATGAGTTCAGGACAAATACAACACAAAACCTGCATTAAATTGTATCCATTCATCATACTACTATATTGCTGCAGAGACCAGGTTTCCATTTTTGAATGGAAAAGTTTAACAGACAAGCAAGAATGTGTGTGCAAGGTAATTTTTGACACACACACACACACACACACACACAAAGGAAAATGTGTGTATCAAAATGTGTGTGTGGAAAATGGCAAATCTACAAAATGCAACGTGGGCAGAACAACTTTGCTTGCAAGAATGTTACTGACAATCCTATAAGTCTAAAGTAACAGGTCAAATCTGCTTTCCCTCTGTATCATAGAGCCATGGAATAAAATCCAAGAAATGAGAGAGTACTTAGATGCAACTTTTTCCTGTTATGATTTACTAAGGGTTGGACAAAACAGTATTTTCCAGGGTGAAGAATGTGGTAGTAGAAATATTGCAGAATTACTTCTGAAAGAATCAGTCACAACAAATACTATATTGGTCAAAGTTTACTTCAGGGTAAAGAAACTGAGGAAGCAGGAAGCTTTGCAGAACTAAAATTAAACTTTCCTTATCTAGCTGCCCTCTTCCAATAGTCCCACGCCAGTCCTGAGCCTGCCTGCGGCAGATGCCAGCAGTGGGAGCTCCGCAGCTCATGGAAGTGCCTACAAAGAGCACGCTGTCGCCAGCCAGACCACAGGGATACAAAGTTCTGGTCAAGCTTTAGTTTTGTTCTTTGAATTATGAGAGAAAATGGCAACTTCTTTTTAAGCAAGGAGCAAGAGAAGTGTGTACTGTTATAAAAATGATTTGAGTTTATTTAAATACTAAATGTAAAGTCACAGTTTAAATATCGAGGGCTAACAGAAATATGATAAAGAATTACATGATATAGACAGTTCTGAATATTATGAAACAAGTGAAGGAGATTTGGGGACAACTTGGCAGTTCCTTGATGAAGACTCAATCTCTCATCATCACTGCAGCCACACTGACTTTATGCAACATACAGAAGCTGACTGTCCACCTCATGAGTAGTTAGTCCTTACTTTTATCCATGCTGTTCTTGGACAGCCCCTTGTACTCCAAACTACTCGCTATCCACATATTTTTGCAGCCTTGAATACTTGCCCATCATGGTGGCATCCAAGCACTTCAATAACAACACTCACCTCTGTAAAAGCTTTAGAGATAAGCATGCACTATTTTATTTCTATGGGTCGCTGAATGAAGCACAGATTAAGGTAAAATATTCACTAATCTCTGATGCTAATTTTACCTCAGATATGATTTTTCCAAGCGCTCAGCAAACCCCATCCCATATTGCCAAGGCAGAGCACTTCCACAGGCTGCAGCTGCAAGCCCTCAGCATTTCTGCATATCAGCCCCCAGGATCACAAATTATGCAACCCGAATTGCAGAGCACTCAAATCAATTAGTCACCACTTGGGAAAAGTTTCGTTTAAATGACTTGCCTAGCATCACGTAGGAATTCTGTGGTGGAGCGAGGAACAGAATCCAATTCTCAAGGGCACTTTTCATTTGACTGGCTTACCCATGAAACCATCCTTTTTTTTTTTTTCCTGCAATCTTCTCCCCCACTCTCTACATACCCTCTACATCTACAGGTTAAACAGTTTTTGCAGACAACAGTCTCTCAGTACATAAGCCTGAAGCTGCACTGGGGCCAGATTTCTCCCTGAGCCTGAATAAGTAAAGACCCTGTAGAATATAATGTAGTGAATTAAAAATCATCACAATGAACAAGCACAAAGAAACCAAATTAAGATTTGAGACATTCAGAAAACTGTCATTCCCTAATCTTACTGTATGCACCTCAGAAATCTCCTAAAAGTCATTAAAAGCAGTACTAAGGTATCCCATTTCCAAAGGCTGTTGTAAAAACAGACAACAGAGAAACAACCAGGCTCAAAAAGAAATAAAAAGGGGGAAAAAATGCCTGAGCAATGCAGATCTGCTTCATAACATTAACAGCTCAAATGCACCAGCGTTTCCCCACTGCAGCAAACTCGAACTCTCTACAGGGGTATTTTGGTTCAGAAAGGATCTCCTGAACTGCAGAGCAAGTCGGCTGGTTATCAGCCTGCCAGAGCAAATATCTCGAGACAAGTATAAAATGGATCCCCGCTTCAAGCAATAAAGTGCAGTATTTCTAGGAGACAGGCAGCAGCAGTCAGGTAGCTGCAAATGACCAAAAACCAGCATGTGCACATCATTTTAAAAGGGCAAGGAGAAAGTTTAAGGAGAGGTGGGGAAGGGGGCACGTATTAAAATCAGATGAGCCCCTGTGCAGAAGGACAATTCAGGAACACACACAGTGTCCAGATGATCCGCGTCTACTTTTAGTTTCACAAAACTCGCAAGTATCGGAAGTACCAAAGAGCTTCCAGGTATTTTTATCATCTCAGACAGGGAATAGCAAAACCCAGAGTATTAGGCAAGGATGCTCCAAAGTGACTACACTTAGTAATAAGTAATATTAAGTAATAAGATGCTAAAAATCATGGCTACCATATGGCAAACACGCAAACAGGGTCCACTACCAGCTGTACTACAGTTCAAGTTATTCCTGAATATTTCACTAAGGCCCATCTGCATGCGAGGCTAAGCCAGAAGCACACCTGGAAGATGTCTACTTTCTGACTGCAAATGAATTATTCATTTTTTTTATCCCAAAATTCCCAAATTACTTAAAATGTTATGCAGTATATCTCGATAGACCCACTTTAGGTCTCTGTTATATATACTCTGCCATTTCTGGATTATTTATGTGAATGGTATCGTCAGCATTTAGCAATACAGGATACATTTGTAATATTTTTGTATGACCTCTATCTGATTTTATTTTAAACATTTAATGAAAAATTTCTACAAAAGACTTTAAAAAAGGCTTAGGAACCCTGGAAGAGAAACTCCATCATTCTGAATAAATATGAACTATTTTATTTCTTTAATGTAAGAATATAACTATCTGTATAAATATTTTTGAAATATTCTATATTCAAATATTCAAAATATTTCTATGTGTATTTCATATACTTTATACTGGATATAGTTCTCCTGTACTACAAGAGAATAAAAGAATAACTTAAAACAAAGAGCTATACTATTCCCACGTGGGTCAATCAAAATACACATGTAATTAAAATGAATATTAAATACCATTATTTTTAACATTAAAATTACAATTCCACAATCTCTAGGAATCCTAAGACACGTATTTGCAAGAAAATCAACTGTGACTCTGTGGATAAACACTGTGCAAATAAGCTCCCAAATAAACTGACTTTAAAATTTTTCAATAATATAGAAATAGATATAAATAATAAGCACTCTAAGATTTTATCCAATAATATTTACAGATTTAGATTCAGACTTAAATTTATATAAACTGAAAAATTAAAGTAACTTTATCATCAAAAAAATTAAATATAATAAATGAAAACAGTTTATATTACCTGGACTCGTACGAAAGATTCACATTTAAAATGATACTTATACATAGCAAGTATTTATATAAAAAAATAACATTAATAAAATTAAGGCAATTTCCATTTTTTTTTTTTAGTTTAGAAAGACTTTAAACAATGCACACACACACAGATAGATTAAGATCAATACACATACATACTATACATAACATTCTACACATAACATTCTACACCCGAAAGACTTTACATTAACAAGAATTTTAAAAACTCTTAACCATCACTGTATTCTTCTACTAATATCTTTGGATAACACTAAGTAGGGAACTGGCAGAGAGAAACAACTGTCAAAAAAGAGGGAATGGCAAAAGTGATACAGTCCATCAAGCAAAAAAAAAATATATATAGATTAGTGGTGAAACAAAAACCATGGAAATCTTTTTTTTTTCCAAAAATCTTTAATTACATCTATAAAGGCACATGAACAAAAAAGTTGCCACTCCCTGCATTAACATATTACAATGCAGTGAAAATCACATTCTGAAGAGTGCTCTCACAGAAAAAAGTATAGCAAAAACATGAAGACTTAATCCTATGAGCAATTTTAATTTCTTTATTCCTATTATTCACTAAACTATGTCAAGAGACACTAACACTTAAACAGTTCTAAATAATAAATTTTTAACAAGGTAAAATTGTTTGGGAGCTCTCTTCACAGAGCAAAACTTCTGATTATTTTCTCTAATCCACTCTTTTTAATTTGTGAATATTTTCATCATTATAAAGGTAAAAATGAATTCAACAACAGGATCAAGTTCTCATACATTTTTCCATTCAAATAGCAAAATTAAGAATTGCCGACAGAGAAGAAATTAATTCTTTGTTCAGAATACATCTCAATAGCGAATCTAACAGTATTCCAGGAAATGTACTATACACCGTGGTTGTTAATTTTTGCATTGTTATGGCTTTGCCAAGAATGCACTTGTTCCTCTAACCAAAGCAGGAAGTAACGGTTTGAGATACAGCTGAGAATAAATAAAAGCACCATTACCTATAGTCCTCAACTCAAAGTTAGAGCAACAAATATAATATCAAAATAAAGCTAAAGGACAACTTCAGGGCAAGCGTTAGTGTTAGTACCGTAATAAAAAAAAAAAAAAAAAAAAATATGAATTTGCTGACTTTAACAAAGATGAACCTTAAAACTGAGACCTGTACTATTATCTGCAACACTTAATTAGATAAGGAGAAAATAAAAATAACAGATTGCTGCTGGGAAATTACCACTGCCAAGCTGATTGATAGAGAAACTATTTAGTACAAACTAATTATCCTCCAGAAAGTGGGAGATCTGCATTACACCCACAACCATTATTTTTTTCCCCTTTTTAAAGAAGAAAAAGATTTCTTGGACTCAAGATTTTACAAATTTAACAACTGTATGCAGACACATAAAATGCTGGATGAATCAACTGAACATTACAGAAGTCTACCACATGCAGGGGCATAAAACGACTATAAAGTTAGATTTGCTAAAATTCTTGACAACCACTTAGATGAACAAAATTTATTTTATACAAAAATAAATACTCTTTCATTATCTGTTTTTTGACCATTAGGTTATTTAGTCTAGCAAAGAAACAAAGCCAGATTAACACTAATTTCCTAAAACAAATTGATTTCATGTTCTGAATATTATGATAATTTGCTTAGCACTTTTTAAACTTAAATTTTCCTAATTCAAATGGCAGCAGCTGAAGAGGCTGCACGAGGGACTCCTAAACTTAAAGTGCATGATAGTAGCTAAAACATTACACTGACATCAAAATAAATCCAGTCAACCTATGTAAAATGAAATTTTATTCTTTTCTAACAAATGTTACTCAAAATAGCCTAAGCCTAATGATTTCTATATCATTTTATACCACATGATCAATGAATGTCGCAGATGAGGAATGCCACAATCTCATGAGGAGGCTTCCAGCAAACCTGTCTCCACTGGCTGAAACTCCCTCTGAAAACAGTGTTATCTTCAGCTTATTCTTCTCACCTTTTTTTTTTTTTTTTTTTTTTCCTAGGAGACCTAAGATGCATCTAATGCAGAATCTTAAGATAAACTTAAGTTTTGCCCAACAGCTACACTCTGACAGCCACTACATTAAGCCAGCAGTGGCAATCCTTCAGTCAGGCTGATAGATGCCAGCTAATGCTAGAGGTAATGCACTTAATACATTTTTCAAATGAAAACAGAACCAGAAACTAAAGCAAATATTTAATAATTCTGGTCTATTTTCACTTACCATCAACCCTGAATTTATGTAATAATGTCTACTACAGAACTAGAAAAATGCCATCAATAGTTAAGATATTTGATAGTTATGCAAATTTACCTCTTTTCAATATTTCCTGCAATTAAATGGATATTTTTACAAAACTTAACAAGCTAGCTTCTTTCTTTAGCATTAAATTAAAAAAAACATAACTGCATGAAATTGAAACCTTTACTAATGCCAAGGTTTGACCCAGGATCCAAAATAAGTCTGCATGTAGAGACCCTTGTACCTACACAAAGCACCAATTACTTCAAATAAGGTTTTGTCTGTGCGCTAGAGTCCACCCATGTGGAGCCAATTACTATAGCAGGGCCATTATATGGTTCATTTCCCCATATCAGCTTGGCAAGAGGGGTACACGGGTGCTGGAAGTGCAAAAGATCCTTCATTAATAAAGTGCCTACAACACACATACACGCATAATAATATTTAAAATTACAACAAATACTTCTTCACCAAGAAGAAAATGAACAAAACAGTAAACAGTACAGGATAGTTTACAATTCGAACCTTTCTTTTTTCAAGATTTTCTTTTTCTCCAGCAGTAAAACCAAATTAACTTAAATAGAAAAGACAAAAGTAAAAATAGCCTACCTTGAATAATGAAGCAGATACTTAACCTATAAAGCATATTCCTAACAGTATTTGATAATTCTTAAGAACATTGAAAGCCCGCAGAACTTGAACATGAGGTGTGAGAAAATCTCGGAATTGCACGTTCTTAAAAAGCACAGTATTTTTATAATATCAGGAGCTCTGATATCCCTTACTGATTATGTCTGGTAACATCGCAATCTTAAATGGAAAAGTTGTTTGAAAGAATTATTATAAATAGGAACAAACCACTGGAGCACAAAATTCTCTCCCCCATTGGAAGTACTGAAGCTCCATCTAGAGGTTTCTCCTCCTCTACTGTCATCCTTGAGATATGTAATATCATCCAGAAATGTGAACAATATTAAATGTCAGAGGCTTCCTTTGTACCTCCTCTTTTGTTATTCATAATGGGTTCTTGCCCTGAACCTTTGCCTGGCAACACTAGCTCCTTCACTGCCATCAAGTGGTAAGAAACCAAAACTGAACTTAAAAATATAAAGTCTCAATAATCAGATTAAAAGATCAGCAGAGTAGAGAGACACCTATACATGGAGAATACTGAAAAACTGTATTGGTCTCATAACTGAAGCTCTGGTATCTACCCTAGCACATTCAGAAGCCTCCCAGTAAATTCAGCAAAAATCTCCAAAACCTCTACTTTGTTTAGTTTCATTTTTACTTCATATTGCATAAAATAAAAAACACATTCATAGTCCCCCATTACATTTAGAACACACGTGCATCACCATAGCAAGAATTTTTAAGTGATAACACAAGCAGTATTTTCCACTTGAACAATACTAGATTCAGTAGCTAGGAGAAACAACATAATTAAAACATCTCCTTGGACTTAGTGTTAAGTATTATCTCATAAAGAGAAGACAAAAGAGCAGCACATCTCAGAGGCAGTGTCTAATGCTGCAAAAATGCAGCGGTGTGAGTCTCTCCTCTGCCTCCCCAGCTGTGATCAGCTGTGATCCGCTGGGGATATTGGTCAGGACAGGACAAGCCTCGCTGCTCTGCAGCCCAAAATGACCGTCGCAGAAGCAGACACCAAACATACCAAAAACTTGGGGGGATTTGTAAAGATCAAATGGGAAGGGTGAAGGACTCATGAAGTAACCAAATGAAGCCAGGCTGAAAGATCTGGATTTACTTCAGTTTCGATCACTTGAGAGATGTGGATGTAACTACTGCCACAGCCCGCTATCCCTCCTATACATCATGCTGTAAAATACCCCCCAAGGGCTTCACCATGGCATAGAACACCCCTCAAATAAACTTGATAGCAAACATACAGTGGAAACTACATGAACTGCTCCTAGGAATCCGCCACACCATACGTACAACCTTATTTCGCTCCACTTTCTCTTCAACAGCCATTGCAATTGGATTTTCTGCCCGTGACAAACAACCCCCAGTGCTGCCCTGTTAGACGGCACAGCAGCTACCAGACACAGCCAAGCTTCAATACTCAATTTCTGTTGCAGAAATTTAAAAAAAGGAAAAATGAGTAACTACTGGGTTATAAAGAACAGAAGAAATAATATTCTCTCTGCCAGACATATGCTATGCCTTATCAACACTTCATTAGTAGGTAAAGAAGAAATCATCCCTATTTCTATCAAATCCCCTGCCCACCCGTCCACACATTGAATGGGTACTGAGTAATCGCTGGGTGGTCACTCAGCTATATTTACGGAGCGAAGCACTCTCTGCAGAACGGGAGGCTGATGCAAAGCACTCTGTGACAATCTTTCCACCAAGAAAGACAACCTCGGGAGAGCCAAACCACCCATCTGGAAAAGGTCAGTCTAATAGATCTGACTTTTGTGTCTGCTTGGCCTGGGAACCCAGGCTACATGTCCCAGACCACTTACATTCTAGATCAGCAATTCTCAAACAAGCATGCTAGAAATTCTGCTTCAAAATACTCATTTGTATAACACAACTGTAATCCTTTGCATAACACTTAACTGCCACAATTGACACCACATCAAATACTTGTTCAAAAATGACTGGAGAAAGCCACAAACAACAGAAGTATAAGCTCTGAAAGTTAGGACAATTCTTCTTACAATATTGGGAAAGGAAGAATAGGACTGACACCAACATGAAAAATTTAAAATGGTTCTTCAAAAAAAACATGAGTGAGAAAAAAAAACTCAATGGGCGGGAGCTAGAAATTTGTCTACAAGGAAAGAAGAAAAACCAAATAATGTAGAAGTGTATAAGGATTAAAAAAAAAGGCAAGAAATAAAAGAATAATGGAACATAAACTGTTACATGCACGCAACTTTAAACTTGATGCAACACTCCCAGGCGCTTGGCAATTCAGTCTCGAGGTCCAACTGAAAAGCCAAACACTGTTTTACACAGACATTTTAGCTACAGAAAGCACAGGGATCTTCTTAAAATAATCAAGACATAAGTTAACCATGTTGGATATAACCACTTTAGCTACCGAGCTGAAAGAAATGGGTGAATTTATGGCGAGCAGAGAAAATCACAGCAAAAGTGGATGGCAGAAGGAACACTTTCAAAAATAAATGACACAAGAAAAGAGAAAAGATGACCTCCAAGATGAAGAATGACAAACACAAGAAGAACACACTGGAAATTCCAAGCTTTTTTTCTTAATGTAACTACCTAACTACATGTAGTTCCAGCTGAAGAGTTACTAGAGAAAGGCTGCTTTGCAAATTACAGATATCTCTCACTAAGAAGTATAGTGGATGAAAATGAAAATGAAATCAATGAAATAATGAAAAAATGAAAAATGAAAAGATGAAAAAAAGAAAAATGAAAAATGAAATGATGAAAAGGATAAAAAAAAAGGAATCTGAAGGCAAAGTATTGTATGCACTCAAACAGGACAGAGAGCTGCAAGAACATTCACTTTTTCAGCCTCTGAAAGCTGAAGTAAGAAAAATAAGCAGTGCAAAAGGCATGAAAATGTTACTGAAGAAGACAGGATAATTATTAGCTGCAGGGTGCGCACAACTCCAGCAGAAGGTCCCCGAGATGTGGTTACAAGGCCCGGCAGCCCTGGAGCACCACAGCGGCGTCCAGCAGGGACGCGACCGGCCGCCCTCGGCACAGGGCAGTGCCCCGGAGAAGGCCCCAGCTGAGGCGCCCCCAGGAGACACCGCGAGAGGCACAGCAGGGAACGAGAAGCCCCTTCGGCTTCTTGTTTGGGGGGAGAAGGCAAGAACAGACAAATAAATAAATAAATCCACGATGCTCAGTTAGGTGATGGCTAGTGAGGATCATAGGACTGTTACCAAAAGTTCCGGGTGAAGGAAGTAACCGAGAGCAAGTGATAAGGAACTTTCTGGAAGCCCAAGACAGGCATCGGCTTCCTTCTGGGGCTGCGTGTGCCTTCTGCAGTAGTAGCTGGAAGGAAAGACCCCCTCTGCCCTCTGTACCAGGAGGGGACTAACCCTCGGACTCTGGAGGGAGGGCTCTGGCTTAGAAAATAAAGACCCGCTCATCTGAAAAGCTCCCTGGATTTTGTTCCTGGTTTGCCCCCCCAAAAAAAAAAAAAACAGAAGAAAGATTCCATAGATTTTAACCAAAACAAAAATCACCCAAAAACATCCTACAGAGGAACAGAAGCACAGCCTGGTAAGCAAGAAGTAACACAAAAGATAGCAATGATTCTCCTGAAAATCATCCTTGGATGACATCAGCAACTCCAGTACTTTTTCTACATCACTTACATTTAACATCAAACACAAGTTCTCGAGCACTTATGCCACAGCACACGCACTGGTTCTTACTAAGATCACTTACTCAATACGCACCTTCAAACTGTCACCCAGCAGAGCGCGGGTCTGCCGTGCGACTGGCAAAGGCACAGGAAGGGCAGCCCTGGAGCAGCGTGCCCAGGCGCCCATCACCGCCTTGAAGATTCCCTCAGCAAAGCGCTACCCCGGCCCCACGCTTCAGCAAGAATACATCTCACACCAGAAATTCACCCAGAGTGGTTTTCTCGCTGCTTTTAATGATATACGCCCTTAATCGAGTCACTGAAGACAGAACAGGTCTCCGAAGCAGAAGGCCTGCTTTCAAGGCACCCGCTGCCAATATATGAATCTGCGTTATTACGGGCATTCAATAGGTCCCAGAGCACGAGCAGTTATTTGACTGGGAGGCAGAACGGCATTTTCGAAAGACCGAACAATTACCTCAAACTCTTTTATGACAACCTCGCTTTTTCTGCACACAAATAGCTTACATATTAATTTAGTGCCACAAAGACAGAGGGAAAAATAAAATAAAATAAAATAAAATAAAATAAAATAAAATAAAATAAAATAAAATAAAATAAAATAAAATAAAATCTCAGCCAAATTCCCATATTTCACAATGTTTTGCATTCGCCTGTTCGGGTAGTAGAGTGATCAATGTCCTTCAAGGAGTCTTTTGACCATCACTTTAGGACTCACACCCCCTCATCTTTATATGGGACACTAGTTTCACTACAGAAGTGGAAAAAAAGGACAAGCTTTCTGCCATGAAAGCTTAATTATTACTATTTTCCACCTCTACCAACTTATGCTAGATGTCATCTCCTTAGGTATGCCAATCTTCACACCTAAATCCATTAATGGATTTTGTTTTGCCTTTGGAAGGTTCTTTTTTTGTGGGGAAGGTATTTTATTTTTTTTAAGTGGAAAGTCAGAAGTCATTTCTGTTTGGGCCACCTATCAGAAATGACCAAAATAATATTATTATTATTAAAATGTCCTTTGAATTTGGTACTCAGATGAAGAGTGGAAAGGACTTTAATGTATTTAATTCTTCCAGGCTTGCAGCCAAACAGCCTGGGACTCTACAAGCAATCCTTGTAAAAGGTGAGTTTTTTTTTTTTTTTTTTAACAAGTTCTGCAGTTGGGACTAGAATTGGAAATACTCGGTGTATCTTCCTAACTGGACTACAAAATATTGAATATCTGATCGAGATACAATTGTTTCTTGACTGAGAAATCAATTTCAGAAACCAACGTAGCCCAGCACTGTCTTTCTAGCCATAGTATCAATCTGATCATGTCTAAGCAACTGTCATGCGAGACCCTTATACATCATGACAGCAGACAGGACAACCAATACCTTCATAATGATGAGATACTGTTAACTCAGTGACAGTGTCTTAGACTTAATCTGCTAGAAGAAGGTACAGAAGCTACAGGACTGCATTCTACATATTCCAGACGGGAAGACACTGTTTTACAGCCTTCTGCTTCTTTGTAAGAGAAACCAAGAAGATACCTTGATCCTGCAAGTAGTTTTTAAAACAGTAGACAAGCTTCTATTTTTTTTTTAAGAAAAATGAACCTTTTTTTTCCTAAAACCCTGAACCTTGAGGAAAGCAAACACACAGAACACAGATGAAATTAATTTCCAGACAGAAAACAGGAACATCAGTGTTCTATGTTAAACAGGGCTTATGTTCATAAATAGTGTTGCAAGAGAAGTCGACATTCTGCAACGCAGAACGGCAACCTGTGCAAAGGCGTTTCTCAAAGCAAAGAGCACCCTACCTTATTTTCTACACTGCAGACAATACTGAACTGAACACAGATGGATGCTCTTGTACTGAAATTTTGGAAAATCATAGTTTAAAACATGCAATATCAACACTGAAGCTCTCTGTTACTATGGCATAATTTTTACTTCAAATGCATTTCTCTCTAACTATGCTCCTCCTTTAGAAGGAGTCCTTAACGTTGTCTAAATATGCTGAATTTAAACATAGTATCCTCAGGTTCACAAGATACTGGCAAAACTAAACAATAGATCTTACCCCCAAAAAATCAAGATAAGATAGAGCTGCAAAACTAATAATGTTTAATTATATCTATATATTGCAACTTACTTTTATACTACAATGAAAACCTGGAACCTACACAGGAAATTCCTCTGCACCTTAATCTTTCTATCTGCAAAGCTAGACTTCCAGGAAAATGCCGTCCGATTTAGTCTTTCATAACATCAAACTTTTTACTAGTTTCTACTTACTTATGTTCTCAAACTTGACGTCTCAATCCATCACTCCAGCAATGCAGATGTCAGCAAAGAACCAAATCTATTCCAGAGTCACATCCCTTGCCAAGGTGCACAGCATGGAAGCAAAGGGCAAGACTGGATGCAGTGTTTCATTACTTTGGGCAGCAGAACACACTAACACCTTGAAATGTATTTGATTCTGCGCAACTCTCATCTTAAATAGGCTCACTTGAAGTTCCTGTAGTTCACACAAATTACCTACTGTGAGGTTTATTTTGCAAGTTTCCATTTTTAAAAAATTCTAGAAGTGATGGCAAACCATCGTAAAATTCTTACACATCTTTCTCAACTGTTCAATGCCAGTAGCAAATAAAAAAGCATAACTAAAAATGTAAAAACTGAAGATTTGCAATGATTTATACAACTGAAAAAAAAAATCTTACTTAATCCAGCAGGAATGTGCAAATACATTATTAGTAAATGGCAACATCAAAATTAAGAAAACTATTCCGAAATAAGTATTCCAAAATAACTTACGCACATCATAACAAGACGCTTTCTGTGAATATATAGATATATAGAATTATTAGCATATGAAGGTATTGATCAAAGGAATGATCAAAAGGAGAAAACTTGACTTTTGAATAAGTCTTACCTCAAGGGTTTATATAGACCTAAGCCTCCATTTTACCTTCTGAAAAGAGAACTATTGTCACAGAGCGAGGTGTTACAGAGTTAATGCTACATACTAAATGAAGCAAGTTACCAGAAGTGGACAGCTTGGTCTTTTAACTTCTTTAGAATAACTCACGAAGTATGAGGACTGAGCTCCTAAGAAAATCTGTTCAATCATATGTGAGTATCAGTAAAGCATAAAAAGTGGTTAATAGCAGCTATTCCTTCTTCAAATGATCAATGATTATCATGACAATTTGGTGGATTATGCACCAGTTTCCATAGAATTTGTGGAAAATGTAGCAAAAAAAATTTGACTTTCTGACTTTTTAATGTAGACTTTACTTGTCAAAGCAACTAAAGTAGCAAATTCAAAAACACTTTACTTCTTAAATATAATAAAAAGCAGGACACCGACTAGAGATTGTTTGATGACAGAAATGCAGAAGTTTCATTCAGGAAGAGGCTAAAGCTAGGCAATTCAGCTAGGTAATTCTATGAGTCCCTTCCTGCTGGAAACATTGGAGAGATTCCCACACCACCACCACATTCTTTGGCAATGGCAGGACAGAGGAGGCCAAGCAGCTTGGAATCAATATACAGAGGCACTGCACCAAGCCGACCAGAGCTGTGGAGAGCCCCCAGAACCAGCCGGTCTCCACGAGAGCCTGTGGAAGGAATTCACATGCAAAGCTGCAGAACTAGGGGCTAAGGGAGGTGACCCAGCCTCGCAAGCTGCCAAACACCTCCAGCCACAAGAAAGGGCTTTGGGAGGTATTCAGGGAATTACAGATTAGCAAACCTAACATCCATCCTGGGGAAAAGGCAGTAGGGTCCATTAAACAAAGTCACTAAGGATAGGGATAAACATGGTCTGTTGGGGAAGAGGCAGCACTGTCTCTGCACTGACCCACTGGGGCGAGCGTAGCTGGGAGGATATGTTGAAAGGGGGCCCAGCAAAGCCAGCACGTTCCACTTGGAAACCGCTTCTGACAAGGTTTCCCATTGAAGGTTACTAACAAAACGAAGCAAGGTTTAATAGTCGGTCTTCAGGGAAGAGTGCAGACAGTAGAACGGGCCCCAGCTGGGGAGGGTGTTGCTTGGGCCCGCTTTATTCAGCGCTTTCATGGCAACCATGAGGAGACTGGGCAGTGTCAGTGCCAAGTTCACCCATGCTGCTACATTAGTGTCAGTTAGGCACCAGGCACTGGTATGGAAATGCTGGAAGAAACTCCCAAACTGAGTGACTCGGCAGAACTAAGACACAGGGCCTTTGGTGGAGGTAGATGCAGGGTGACAGACTTGGTTTATTTTCCCCTAAGCCCTGCCTGCGCACTGGCAAACTTGGCCCTGACACTCACAAATGCTGGTGGGATGTTGGACTTGCTGCTGGCCGCTCCTGGAGCTGCTGTGGAGCAGGAGCCCCTTACAAGGCACCCCAGGGACTGCTCCTCCTAATATCACTGACCAAAGAACTGGGGCAGCTGGGGATGTATGGGGAATGTGGACCACAAATCACCCTGGGGTTCACATCTAACACCTCCTATTGCCACAGGATTTATTATTTTTATTTAAGAAAGGAGTGTGAAAGTCATACATGTATGAACAGGAAACCAAAGGAGAAACTGGAATATAGTCTATACCGACACCATCCAGTGCACTTTGAAGGCATCCAAGCAGCTTGTGGATGACGCCCAAGGGGCCCTACCTGAGCCTGAGAAAACAGACCCCTACACACTGCATGACACCACTGAGGAAGAGGTTAGAGAATTTAAAAAAGAAAAGGTATCTCCAGTGATCAAAAGAATATTGCAATTTTCAATTGGAAATCTGTGAGTTATCTCATCATCACAAAGCCAACACTTAGATACTGACTATCTATAGTCAGTATATCTAAGTTCAATAACCAGAACCTGCACCTTCATTAGAAAAATCAAGGTGGCTACACTTTGCTAATATACAAGCATGCACTTTAAAATGCCATTCTGTAAAAGGCACAAGATTGTGACTCAGGAAAGCAGCAAATCACTAACTCCTTGATACGTTGGTCTATCTGCCCATTACAGGAGTGCATTTTGTTTGCACAATTAACACAGCTTTCTGTTTAAGCATCCACTACTGCACAAGGGGGTAAGACAAAGACCAGACAGAAATATTCACTACACGAAGTACTGGCACACTCCAGCCTGGAACCCCACTACTATGTAACGGAACAGGAGGGCAAGTCAGTTGTACAAAGTTTGGTGCTGTATTTAAAACCGAAGTCCACGAGAAGGCTGCTGGTTTTTTGCCATTATCAACTGCAAAAGCAAATTGCCAACTGTCTGGTTGACATCTTCAATCTGCAGATCAGTCGTTAAGATGCTATTCTTGGTAAATACAGCCCAACCAGTGAATTCAGAGCTTGTTCGGAAGTTGTTTTGTTACCTTGTAGTTCTACAGAGGTAGCGCTGACTATGGTATTGCTAAGTATGAAAAGGTGATTTAACTATTCAAGTTTATTCAAGATTAACTATACAAGTTGCTCTAAATCAATGGGAAGTGTAATAAAATATCAATCAATTGGGCATCAGAATCATCTCAGTGTATGTCAGCAGTAGATAACAACAATAATTGCCCTTAAAGAACCTTTTCATCATCCCAAATTAGTGCAGTAGGTCTACTTCACAACTTTGTCATGTGCCAAAGCACTTCGTTATTTGGGAAAGCAGAGTAATAGCCTTTATAAAAACAAGGCTACTGTTTCTTCCTTCTCTCTTTATCCAGGGCACGACTGGAAAGCAACGTTACTTCAAAAGTTGCTTTGCATCTTCTGGTTTTCTCAAAGTTTTCTAAATCAACATGAAAAGGAGAAACTTTGGATCTAGCCGAGAAGATGGAGTGACTCTGAGTTTTCTACTGTTTTCATTCCACAATTCATTTGCTGGGTATTAAGAAGTACAGGACGTAAGCTCTGATCCAAGTCACTGAAGAAATTTGCAGTCAGTTTTAAGTATTTGAGCAAAGCAGAGCCTAATGATACAACATCCTCTTACAAACTCTTTTTAAAGTGTGACATTTAAACTGAATTACTGTTTACATAACTAACATACATTGCATGTACAGAATACACTGCAGACATAACACGGTTTACATATCCCTCTTTACAGGGAGCTTGATGAACAAACAAATAGCAGAAAACCTTAGGATTTCTTCATTAGCGGGGGCAGCATTTGGAGGGGGGGGACATTTGTAGCTTAAACCAATAAACAAAGAAAAACACCTACTGTTCAGCAATCTAAAATTAAGAGAAGTAAACTTTTAAAGGACATGGCACACCGCTATGTAAAGGACAGAACAGTGTAATAAGCAAATCAAAGGCAAAACTGCAATTTTCCCAAGTGATATTAATTTCTTAGGAAGCCCACTGATGTTGTGGAATACTAAAAACAAGGTTTTAGATATACATTATTTTCCCCTGCTTTTCCACTTTAATTTCAGATTTATTCTCACAATAGAAAAGTTTTTGCTATGTAATATAGGCTTATTCTCTTGTTCTTTTTAACTTTAGAGTTAAAATAGCATCACAATTACCTCCAAATGCTTCTTTCTATATTTCCTGAGAAACCTGGTTAAGCTTCATTCTAGAGCACATCTATACAAAATAAAGAGTTCATCATTCAATACACTGAAATAAAGGCTGGCTTTAAGATGTTTCATCACACAATTTTGAACACATCCCATGATTGCTGCCATCCACAGTGGTCAAGCAGCAGAAAGCCCTTTGAGAAGTCACTTCTAAAACTGTTACTTAGCCCCAGTTATTAATTAGGGCTATTTTAGATACCTAATGCAGATACATACGTGAAAACTTCAGCAAAGGAAATTTATTTAAAACAAGCACAAGCAACAAGAGAGGATTGTTTTTAAGAAGGAGAGAGCATAACAGGCCACCAACATATGTTACCATTCCTCACCAAAAAATGGTCACTCCCTCCAAAGAATTACAAGTTAAGCTACTATGAAGAAAAGAATAGACCATTTCATATTTCTGCAGTTTGAAGATTAAGTTACTGTGGATACCCCTTAAAGAATTAGGGAACTGGAAAGTATAAAAAAAGGAAAAGAACAGCTGAAGCATCACTGCTGCTGAAGAAAAAAATTGGAATATTTCAGTTTTAATCAAAAGCAGAGTTTCTAGAATTGCTGGAAATCACACTTCTATGTATAACTTTTTGTAAGTAACAGACTTAAATATGAAGCTTAGAAGCATGAAGAGAGGCTGAACTGTGTCTCAGTTGTATATTACAAAAAACCACACAATTACTTTTATGGAATAAGCTCATAAAAATGTGGGACACATTACTGCCAAAGAAACTAATAATGTAACTTTGGATTTTTAATTCTATTTTTATTTGGACTACTGCAATAGTGTCTATTATTGTCTAAAACTTGACAGTATATTGATTTTTTTTTTTGGCTGTAATTGCCTTAATAGGAGCCAATTCCTCAAGACAAAACAGATTTTGAAGAACTCCTCCCCTTGTCCATCATTTAAAGTTATTTCCTAAGATCTCTCACTGTCCAAATAAGGTCTGCTATTATTATAACCTTGATGTGTATCACAGAAGATAATTATTTTGACAGTTTTGAACAAAGAAGTTGCTGAAACATAATTGGCTTTTTTTTTCCAATAGACAACTCTGTAATCCTGTGATTAATGCTGCATTAAATTCTGATGCCTTCCAAAACAGCTGGGCCTGCTTATTACATATTTTGAAGTAAAAGACAGTAGAAGACAGCAGAAGACAGTCTTGAAAGAGGAATCTAAATCAACATCTAGACCATTTAGGAATCATGTTTCATTGCTGGTCCAATAACTTTGACTGCTCAAAGCATTAGAGACATTGAACTTTACATAGCTCCAGATCACTTCATAGAAAAAGACCTTCAAAGGTCACATATTCCTCATGCAAAGCTAAAATCATGTTACAAAAAAGGCTAAAAAATAAAATCAAGCACAATCTGAAGCACATAGTTTTGACACAGTCATCTAAAAACTGATGCTATGATTGCCTAAGTGTGAAGCTCTGTCTCACTGTAAGACCAAATACTGCCGAAGCTTGGAGGACTGAGCCTATAGAACCAACCCACACTTTCGCACAACATTTGCAGATGATGCACACGCCAGAGTTCTAGTAACACTGCATCCACATACGCTACCCTTAACAAACAGTATGGATGCACCAGCCTTAAGTGCCAGAAGAGCAAAGTGAGTCTTTGGAGCACAATCCAGCTTGTCACCTAGAACAAAATATCACTGCTGCCCATTTTAGCCAGCTTAATTTCTTGGCTATTCCTTTTTATTTCCTCTTCCTCATTGTGTTTATGTATACCTTGCCTTCCAGGGGAGACAAAATTTGGGTAGGGGTAGGCTGTTTTTTCCTGAAAACTTGAGAGCACAGGTAGGATTCTCCATCACTCACGGGGACCACACAATGCACTCAAAAATCCCAAAAGCTCTCTGGCAAGAATATCTTCCTTTTTTTTTTTCTCTGGATTTCTTTTCTGTAGAGCAACCCAGTCAAAAAGCAGGAGGACAGCAGTGCCAGATTACGCAACATTCTGGCAGCTTCAAGAATAACTATTCTGAAACACAATTCCCAAATTTATGTTCAAGGGCTTCTATTTTCATAACCTCTGAATCCACAAATGTAGAACCGCAGTGATGGGGTTGCTGCAGCTCAGGTAAAAATCAGTCACCACACTTGCATAAAACAGACCGTTGAAGAACGTATAATAGAGGATTTTCTTCAATCTCCCATAATGTCTGGTAACAGCCTAACAGCGTTGCACTTTGCTGTGAGGCTCATCTCTGGTAAAGTCCTCACAGGGCAATGTCAAGAGACAAAATGTAGCATAGGCCACTTACCCTATCTTATAGGTGCATCTATCTCAGTCTTTTAATGCAGATCAGAAGTGCACATGTAGAACAAAGCTCCTTGCTGTTCCCACTGACTGCACACCATGAAGTGGTCCTCGAGTGGATGAGCTGGATTCAGTTCAGACAGAAATAAACTGTAAAATGTATTCCAAGAGCAGGGCTACCGCATTTCAACACAAAAGGGCCATGGAACCAGGCTGGAATTAGTCCAGTGTAAAACATTCCTTGAAATGAAGTATGGCCATCAGTTCCATGGTATTGAGCACTGCAAACAGGAAAGGCAGCCTTGGTTGGTCTCTATCTCTTGCTAATGCAGACCTGGCTTCTCTGTTTCAGATGTCTATTAGCCCAAAACCTCCAGCTCGGCCAGAGGAGTTGAAGCTTCTCATAAACAAAGAGATTAGGCTCCTGATCAGGAAATCACTTCTTGTACTGTCTTGAAGTTGCAACATAGCATCTCACAGGCTGCCGGACTTGAAATTAGATTCTGAGCACACGGTTGTGACATTAATTAGCAAAATCATTATCTAGCTATGACATGAATGAAATACTCTGATAATCCTGGAAGTGGATATTTTAATCCAAAGGAGCTAGGTGTAAATCATTATCTTGACAGGCATGTAGAAGTTCATTCCTAAAAGGCTGAGGAAAAACAACCTTTTAAACCATTTTAAAGCAACACCTATTTCTGAAAGGATATAACACAGCAGATTATATGGCCACAACAGCAGCACACAAGTAGGTAAGTAATTTCTCCAAAAGGAAGTCATACAAAGATGGTACTTTATTTTCAGTAAGAAGTCATAGTTGTAGATTAGATGTTTAAGCTTCCAAACACCCAATGAAGGTGCCACTGACATCTTATGCAAGTTCATCTTCAATTCTTAATGAGAAAACACTTGAGTGCATTTAAGTCATTTCAAGTAAGCTTAGTATATACCACAAGAAAGGTATACCTTTATTCCAAGAAAAGCACCTCCCTCAACATATTCACAAAGTTCTATCTGTAGTCACAATGTTGGCTAGCCAGCCAAATGCAGGTGCTACTGTTCCCTCAGGAACACGAGATTTCAGGAACTCTGTCTCAAAGGGCGTTTGCAGTATCTTCCAAAGTTTCAAAAATCATGAGAAAAACTCTATTTTTTCAAGCACTGCAGAACTTTCAGTACAAACCTGTTTCCTCTTCTGATTACCAGCAGGAATCCAAAAAGATTGTTCAGAAATTCCTTGGCCATAAATGACATGTAACATATTGCTCTACACAGCCAAGATTAGTAGCAAAGCTTGTGCATTTTAACACTTTCTCATTTGATCTAGTGAAGAGTACTGGTAGCAGAAGCAAACAACTTTCCGTCAAAATTTGTTGATCTACTGATCTGGCATACTAGAACTCTGCCACACAAAGGCTCAAAGACTTTCAGAGACCTGTTTTGCCCTCCTCACTGCAAGCCAAAAATAGTAGAGCAACAGACAGTTCCTTTCACACCATGTAGGCTGTTACGGTGAAGACCATATTTTGGCAAGGAGCTCCTCAAGCCCTAAGGATGCCAGATTGATTCACCCAGAGTATATCATGTTTGCTAACCAGATAGATAGCAG
Source organism: Crypturellus tataupa (assembly GCA_034781795.1). Classification (NCBI taxonomy): domain Eukaryota; kingdom Metazoa; phylum Chordata; class Aves; order Tinamiformes; family Tinamidae; genus Crypturellus; species Crypturellus tataupa. The sequence continues at coordinate 1,595,811 of JAWLRI010000942.1, read as the reverse complement.
CTAGTAAAAGCTGTAAGAGACAACATAACTACCTCGATCAGTTCAAAAGTCAGGTGGATCAGCTTAGAGTTCTCCAGACCTCCCTGGAATCTTTCCGAAAGGTTGACATCACATTTGCTGTGCTCTCTCTCAGGTAACACGGTACTTTTATTACTGAGAGCGTAACCTCTTAAATTATTTAATCTGAGTTTTAAAAACAAATACTACCTGGTCCAAGTCCTTTCGTCAGACAGAAACCGGCTATACTGAAGTGATTGTTACATTTGTTCTGTCAAGAGTTTATGGTTCCATTTTCTTCATTTGGGCACATTTGGCAGACATGAAAGCATGGTCTTTTCTCAGGCACAAGGTTATTTCCCCATCTTACTAAGTCAGATTTCTCAGAACAATAATATTTTAAACAAGTCTGTTAAGTGAAACACTTCAACAACTTAGGAGCAATCAAAAACCAACTCTCAAATTGCTCAGAATAGTAACAGTACAAAAGTAACAACACTTCCTGCTACCCAATGGAATGCAATGGATTAACAAATCCAACTGTGCTTTTGCAAAACAGCCAGAGAGCTCTCAATCTAGGTATTTACCCATAACACCTGCAGTTGTTTAGCTGACTTTACCTCAAAGGCAAGTCCTAAGGACAATTACTCTAAAACCCAAGACAGTTGCAATCTTACTCTTCCTCTGACATTCCACATTCCCAACAAAAGTCATTTTCTCCATCTCAGTCGCCAGCCAAAACACTACAGCAGCTCTAAATCTCTTACTCTGCCACTTAACAACATCATGAGGCTTCACCAAGACCTTCCAAAGGGCAAACAGCAGAATGCTCAGGTGGCTGTGACTACCTGCACCAAGGACCACCAAATTCCAGGGAAAGATCCTGCAGCCAGGGGCTTCATTAAGGCACCAAACCTGCAGAACCCCCCACCCGCACCTTGTCCATTGGGGTCAGCATCAGCTTCCCACACTGCACATGAGGCCCAACAAGAAGCTACTACCAGAGCTCTCCATCAAAACGTAAGCCACTTGAACAGCTTCAGGAAGGGTTGGGGACATTCCCTACATATTTATATATATGTGTGTCTATCTGTGTGTGTATATATTTTTTTTTCTTTTTTTTTTCAAGACAAAAGGTAATATTTTAAAAAAATTGGCAACCTTGTCAAGAAGGAGTTATCAGGACACACAGTATGACAAAACATGACTTTTTTAAAAATAGCAAGCTATTGAGATAAATGAGAGATTATGAAACAGTCCAAAAGCAAGGACACGGAGTTTATTAAGTTCAGCCTATTTTATGGTAAAATGTCAAGAAATGCATCTGAGTATATAGAATACAACCATGACACCAAAACTACAAAAAAAAACCTAATTAAGCCATTCTAGTCAAAGACATTCCAAATAAAACAACCTATAAAAAAAGCAGTCAACTCCATTAAAATATAGCTCTAAAGAATGCAGAAAATCTGAATATGGAATGGCAAATCTGCAATTATGATGAATTGCAATGCATTACAGTTAAATGTAGCTTTGTGTTAAGGTATCAAGGTAGGAAATAGAACAGCTAACGCTACAGCATGTTTCCATTTCCTAATCATGTTGCAGGGCCTTTGTCAGAGGGAAACTTAAACCATTGCAGCTCTCTAAGGGTAAGTGCAAGCAACAACCCTACTTCGCTACCTTGTTTGAAGAATCTGGTACAGGCTGGAGAAGCCAACAGTAGGAACAAAACATACAACACAGAAAAACCTGTAAACTAACAAAGTTTCTTCCAACACTTACTGGTTTCTATTTGATTTGCATCACTAAGCCACACAGTTGAGCTTAACATCAACATTTTTTATTACCATAATCACAGGTATATTCTTCTATGCATAAGACACATCTAATAGAGTTTAAGTTTCAAGTGTTGACTGTAGTGATACCATAAATGATTAACCTGTACTTATATCTAACAGAGCATCCTTCCATCTGTCTGGCATTTTCCACCATTTTTTCCCCTGCTTGCTTATTACAAGTGATTCACATTTTCCATAAAGACTTTTTAGTATCTTGTAAACTGAGTAGAAAGCAGAACTAGCAGAATGACTCCCATTAAAATTAACTATATTATGTTGCATTAAACTTATTGTGCAAGCTGCAGATTCAGCCCTGGGGAAAAAAAAAAAAAAAAAAAAAAAAGGGCTGAAACAAAAAGATTTCATATCCCTACAATATATAACATCACAGTTGCCTTTCAGGTACTAAAGACTAAATATTTAGGCCCATGAAAGAACCTTAGGAAGCACTTTTTGCTGTGTGGCAAGTATAATGATAGTGATGATGCTCCACATAGTTTCATCTCCAGAGGTTTATGGAGAAAAGAGATCAGACAGACTCAGGGTCCACCAATTATCCTTGTTATGTGTCCACCTTTCAACCACACCAGGAGGCTGTGGCTGAAGCACTGGAGACAGCCTCCCCTCTCCTCACAGGTATCGCCCTGATGAAAGACACGTGAAGTCACGGTTCTTAGTGTCAGCAATCACAGTAACTGCACCAGAACAGAGGCTGGGGCTGCGAGGGCAGGACCAGCCACCAGAAAGTAGAGGTCCCAGGAGAAATAAAAGAGCAAAGTGTCTTTTGGGCATTCTGGCTAAAACAAAATAGATCAAGGCGATATATATCTAATTCCAGGAGCGAGGAATACCGGCTGGCAGAAGGCGGCAGTAAGGAAGACTGCCCAGGAGGCCCAGGCAGCGCCAGGCGAGAGCCCGGCCGGCTGCCAGCACACTGGGACACAAGGAGCGGCACGCGGGGAAGGTGCCAAGCGGAACGAGGGGAAGGTGCCAACTGCCGGCGAGCGGAGCCAGCGCCTGGCGCGCGAACAAGGGACGCCAGGGAGACGCGTGGGGAGCCGCGCGCCGCCGGTGCCCGCGCGCGGGCTGCGGGGCGAACACGGAGGAGAGGCCGCCGGGAGAGCGCCAGGGCACGGGCGCC
>JAWLRI010000942.1:1534848-1592270 GCA_034781795.1 Crypturellus tataupa | reverse complement strand
CGCTCCGTGCCCGGCCGCGCTGCCGGCCGCGCTCCCTCCCTTTCCTGCCGCGTCCTTCCTCCCCGTCCCCATCCACGTCCACGTCCCCATCCCCCGGCGCGGCCTCCTCCTCCTCCTCCGGCCTCGCCGCTCGCCGCATTGGGGCGCCCGGGCGGCTGCCTCGCCGCCTGCCCGCTGGGTTAGTGCTGCACGCGAAGGCTGAGCGGGAAATCAAAGGGAAACCTTACGCTGGCTCCGTGGCGCACGTTCTGGGCGTTGAAGGACTCGGGTTTTGGTTCGTGCGTGCAGGCGGCCGCCCTGGAACGCCGCGTTTATTTTATCTGCCTCCAAGCAAGGCTGCTTAAGGGAAAATCCTGAGAATTCTGTTTAAGAAAAACCCAGCCATCCCCTGCATATCCAGGAACTGAACCAACGTCAACACTTTTTTTTCTTCAATTAAAAAAAAAGTTTCAAATGCCAAACGCACCCATGCCTAGATGTACGGGCGGAATTAGGCCATGTTTACCAACCCGCTGCTCCGTGTAACATTGCGTTGGACGTTGTCTAGGGACAGGGAGACGTGGCTTTAAAACACGCGCTCTGCTCAATTCAGAATAAAGGCACGAGACAACCTTTATCAATTTTCCAACTCATAAAGTATACAGTAGTGCTTGGTATTCTCTCCCACTGAAACGGTTCCCATTTGTATAAACTGTTTAAACATTAATTAGATTGATATTTAAACTTACGGCTGCGTGTGCCATATGTATGCCCACTGGGCCCTTAGGATCATGATTCTGCCTCTGGCTATTTTCTGAAAGACACCTAAACCCATTTGCCAGGAAATAACCATTTAACCAACAATGGCTGGTTTAGAGGCTCTCTGTAATTCATCCTTCTCAAAGAGGGAGAATTTTTATCAGCCAAAAAAAGATGCTTCCTTCACACGGTCAAAGAGCCAAGACGGAAAGGGAAGGGAAGGGAAGGGAAGGGAAGGGAAGGGAAGGGACGGGAAGGGAAGGGAAGGGAAGGGGAAAAGAAGGGAAAGGCTAATTAATTTATCAGCTGCTTTGTTTTGATGGAGTAACTGAATCTGTTCAAGTACAGATCAGTTTCTTCCCTCTTACTTTCTTAATCTGTTATCAGTTCTGGTTTGCACACCTATATTCACAGCATAAATTCTCCTTGTGCTTTTGCTATGTCTCTCTCTGTGTTTTCAAACCTCCTCTCTTATTGCATACAAATACCAAGCTTTGGTTCTAGACCTTACAAACTCTTCCAGTTGTGAAAGACCCCTTCAAGATGCTAAGCACCGTCCAAAGCCAGTGGTAAACAGAGAGTTCAGAAAGGTAGTATCATTTTTAAACCAGGTGATGATTCTTTTAGGGTTTGTGATTAATAGCACTCCAATCCTCTTCAGATATGCTCTCCAGATTCTTCCCTTCTACCTTCTATATTTTTCCATACATACTTCATCTTGCCTTACTAGCTGCTTAGCCTTCTTAGTTATATTGATCTAGTGAAATGATCAACTTTGAAATGAAGCATTTGTCATTTCGATACTATTTTTCATCATTCAGTATTTATGAAGAAAGATCTCTTTCAAAATTCATCTCTGGTTGATGGTTTCAGTTGCTGAAACTGAAGTTAAAGCAACTTTAAAAAATCCGATAAAAGCAAGTAATGCATGCAGTTCCCCAAGAATAAAGGAAACTGCCCTCACACTGACCACCAATTGCAGATAGCTTGTGGCTTCAATACTTTTGAGAGCAATAAAAAAATAGAGCTATTTTGAAGCAAACATCTTGGAATTCTTCAAGTAAAATCCATTAATGATAATGTGATTGTGATTACTTAAAATACATATCTAAGAGCTATCTTACACTTAAGTCAGTATCTACATTATTCCAATTAGTTTTAACAATGCATTAAATTTGAAGTAATTTTTAATTTACTCCTTAAACTACTGGAAGAGAAGGCCTGATACTAAATTTAACGTTCTTGAAAATGATTTCCTTTTGTTTCTAGACTATGAGATGACTGTAAATGTTTTCATTAAAATCATTCAGTACCCCAATAGTAAATACAGCAAGTTTGGGAAGAAAATTCTGTATTTCATAGCGTAACACAAAAATCAACTGAACTACGAACATGCTATAAGCACCTCCATACTAAAGGCCTAGTCTTTTCTCATTTTTTTATAGTCATGAAGGATTTCCCTTCTCTCCAACACTTTAATTAATCCAAATCATTATTAAACTGACTGAATATAAAATAAATCAGATAAAGCATTTTTTAAAGACAATACTCTCATGGTTTAGGAGGAAGTCTTAAAATACAAAGCAAACTTAAACCAATTCAGCAATGCTTGCCTTAGCAATAAGCCTGAAACAATATACCAGGGAAATTCCCAGTGACATGTGCAGTGACTGGTAAGTGAGATGACCAGGGATGACAATTTAAATCTTAGTATTGTTAACTTTGACACAGATGTAAAGAAGAAAGTAGAGAGTCACATGCAATGTCCCCATTACGACCTAAAAGTACGCATGCCGGAAGACACTAGTATTTTTTTCTAAGGCTGACACAAGACATAAATGGCTAGAGGACTGTGTTTTTAAGTGAAACACCAGATTTTGTATATGGTTTCCCCAGCTGGGCAGTTCCTTTATTTTAAGGATATGGGGAGCTACGAAGGTAATCATGGCATTTCCCCACTTTGCCCTGAAGTCGTCTGCACTTGCTGGCAGCTTCACTGATTTAACTACACTAAGCTACGCTTTGCAAACTGTAGGGGCAAGAAGCATATACAAGAACGTAATCTGTTAAAATAAATCTATGTTCTGACACTAATTGACAGTAGCATCCAAGGCCTGAGGCATGAACTGGTTATTATTAGCATTTTTAACACCGCTGAAGACCAACATGCTTTACAAGCCCGGCAGAATTCACATGATCACAATCTGAGTAGCCAAACAGCCTACTGTTTTGGTGACTCAAATGAGTACCACCAAGGGCAAAGAGCTTATTAATGCACCACCTTATTTTTTTTAACCCTGAAGATAATGGGGGTATCTCCACCAATTCAAGAGTTTGCCTGCTCTCCAGTCTATTCCAGTTACTGCCGTCTCCTTTCCTGCGCGCCTCCTTTGGGTGCTGTGTATGGGGCTGTGGAGCAACGGCACTTTTCTCCGCTAACAAAGTTGGCTCAAGGGCTTCCTGTGCCCTCCCCCAGCGCAGATGCTGGTTCCCACCTCTGCGCCACTGTTCGCCCTTCGCTAATTCAAGGCTTTGTGGGCCACATTGTAAATCAGATGACTGAAATGATCCAGATTCCAAAAAAAAAAAAAAGAGGAAAAAAAATGTTCCCCCACACATGTATGCACATGCACACACACACACTCAGATTTATTTCAGTAATCCAATTTACAGCACAACCCAGAAACAGCTGCACCAGCACAATCAAGGAACGCGAATGTGATGCAGGAGCAAGAATAAGAGGGCAAAGCAGGCAGGAAACTGCCTGGCTTAAACTGGCTTTCCTTTGGAAAACCCTTTGTATAACCATACCCCGAGAGCTCAAAGGAAGCCTCCCCGAGCAGCGAGGCTAAGCAGAGCGGAGGCAGGAATTGTGTTTCGCAGCTGGGAGAGCATTTTGAGGACTCGCACGGGACGAGCGGGCTCCCCGGCACCGGCCGCGCGCTTGGAGGTGCCACCAGCCCGCTCTCCTCGTAGGCGAGTGATCTGGTCGCTGCCTTTCCAGCCGCTCTGTTTTTTGCACCAAGTCGTCTCACAGATCTGGTTTAAAACACAGCCACACAAACACTTGGGTTAGAATGAAGTGGGGAGTGAGGGGAGATAGCACCCAGCATGAGCGGGAAAAACCAGTGGGAATAGGATGACTCTATGGCAATTCTGCCCACTGAAAGATTTGTAAGGAATGCCATTTGGGTAGCCCAGCTGTTACCTTAGGTCAGTCATAAGTCAAAATAATGAGAAAGAAATATGGGAATGGAAAGAAAAGGAAAAGCAACAGAGATAAAAACACAAAGCTAGTTATATTACAGGCCATGCAACACAAAAGAGTATTATTTATCATCCCTGGCCTGGGCAGCTCAGCCCTTCCTTTTAGTTATGCTTTTGTAGTTGTTGATATATTACATAATTAGGGCCAAAACCCAGCATGTCATACCCTGTGATGATATTTTCCAAACCCGGAAGTTACCTGAACCCACACTAAACATCACGCAAAATGAGACTGATGGATAATTAAAGAGGGCTCAAATTCAGAATAACACCCATATCCTAATAATATAAAATCAACATCTGAAAGGCTTGATCTTTCCAACATAAATGCATGATGTTTTTCTAGATGACATGACAGCAGTCTGTCTTACTTCAATGCATATTTTCTTTTAAGAAGAACATCAACACAGGGGAACACTGTCTCAGGCAGACGTTAAGGAGGTTAAGGAATTAAAAGAATAATAACAGTTATTAGACACTGTTACACTTGTATTAAATAATATAGTGTTGACACCTTGCAAATAGATCTGTGACTTGAATTGAAAGTGGATGGCTTTCCATGTCCGTTTTGTTATTACTGCTCTAAGAATGCTATTCCAGTATGTTGTTCACTGATGGAGATGCTCAGGGTACTCAGACTGAAAATCTCAAGACAATTTGTAGACATACGTACAGGTCTTTCAATATTTTCATTCAGGGAATGTTACTGTAGTCTGCCAGAATGAGAACTCTCACTCTATGGATGATATTAGAAATCTCCGGAGAGGGGCACATCTGAAGATGTTGTACAGATTAATGTAATGCCATCGCTCCATCACTTACAGTAATCAGGGATTCCCAGCACTGCAGTATGTTCTCAAGACACGTGGGTTGAAGCCCCAAAATAAGCAAAATAAGAACATGATTCTGAAAAGTGGAAGATCTCATACAGTTCTCAAATGGTGATGTTGAGTCCAATTCTGCAGTGACTATCAAAGATCCACAGTGCTTGTTCATTTTGGATCTTAATTCTATATGACACATTAAGCATTGCTTAGCAGTGTTATTTGTATTCACTGAAGCAATTAGTGTCTCTTTTTAATTTCAAGTAAATTTTCCTAGAAGTGTTTTTTAATATTTTTCAAAATTAATTCACCACCAGGGGGCAAAGAACTATTTCTCCAGAGAGAACATTTTATATCTCGGTTTCATAGATGCCTGACCCTAACAAGGTCCTTTTCTACTTCACAGTAATTGCAGATGTGACAACAAAAAGCTCGCAGATTTGGAAATACACCAGAGGGAAATCTTGACTATTTTTTTTCCAATTTAGACTGCTATAACTTTAAGAAAACAGCCAGGAGAGCAAACTGGAGGGCCATAAGGGAGCGGAGCAAGATGGCTGCTGCACAACAGCAGTTTCAGTTCTTTTTGTGCTCGTGGTTTTGCCATCACCCCCTCGGCACAGGTGCCGCGCTGTGCTGCTTACAGCTGTATCTTGCATGTGAAAAACAGAAACTGTCCAGGCACGGAAGGATTTAGCGGTAGCGATTCAGTAATACCTGTAACCAGGCTCCTAACATTTACATTCTGTTCCAGTTGATTTTAATTCCCTGAGCAATTCTTTTCTGTGCTGCTTTGTTCCTGCGTGGTCCCTCCTTCTCGTATTCTTCTTTGTTTTACCACAGAAAAGCTGGTATTAGGGATAAAAACAAAAGGATTTTATGTGACAAAGGAAAAGCGTGAGCTTAAATAATATCAGATAATTTGCTTATAGCTACAAAGAGGTGAAATCTCAGACAGTATAATTCTGTTCTTCAGTACATAACACCAGTCTCCTGTTTATTAAAATGGTAGGTATGTATATTTGCAGCATTTACTAAGATCTCACCAGACAGGAAGATAGCAGCACAAAAAGATGCTGGAGAAGAGAAAAACACTAAGTCAAAGCCAAAGACAAAAAATACAACATTATAAAAGAAGCGTAGTACATAGAGCAATGACGAGGCACAGAAAGACTGTTCAACCACAACATACCGAAACAATAAAGAGAAGGGTTCGTAACAGCAAATGCCTGTAGGAATCAATCACGGGGAACATTTGTTTTGGGGATATCACTTCAATAAAAGGTTTGGGAATCCACTTAGGGAATTTAAAGATATGATGGACAAACATAAACTGAATTATTTATTCACAGTTGATATATCTGTATCATAGATTTGTTTTGTGATAAGTTACTATCCAGTTCAAAATTGAGGTTAATTATTCTGAACTTGGCTGGGGATGTTCAAAAATGTTTTCTTTATAAAATAAAAATTAAATTTGAAGTTACATAGTTTTACTGTTATTTCAGGCTTGCTTTAACAAGGTTAGTAGTCTGTGGTTAAACCATGCAAGGACAGCAGGACAAGCACATGGAAACCCCAAATGTGATACATGTGATGCATTTCTAAGGACGATCCTGTAAACATTCTTCAAATGCCTGTATTTTAATGATGCACTTAATTGTGATTGGAAAAAAAAGTCATTGGTGTCAGAAGGACAGAAAGATCTAAATTCTATATTCAAGTGTATAGAGATAGAGGAAAAAAACATTCCTAGAAGAGCCACAAATACACACACCAGGGAAAAAATATGGCTAGAAACCAATATATGAAAATGATGTAGGATTATTCCATGATTACATACACATGTTGAAATTCTACCCACAGACATATATGCAAAGACATACTTGCTAAAATAAACATTACACTATCTATCTGATGTAGCTTATTTATATTTATATTTATATTTATATTTATATTTATATTTATATTTATATTTATATTTATATTTAGACCAGCAGAGATATATTTACTTCTGGCAGTAAGCTTTTATAAAATAAAAACTCAACATAAAACATATTGGGGCATCTTGCTGCTAGTAGATTTTATATATATATATATTTTATATATATATATATATATATATATATTACATATTTATATTATTTATATTTAATGTATAAAATATAAAATATATTTATATAATTCTATATAATAAAATATAAAAGCATATATAGATAATAGTATATTTATAAATACAATGATATAGTAAATACAATAATAATTTTATAATAATATATATATTTTTATATGTATGTGTATATATATATATATTTCCCCCCTCAAGTCACTACATAAATGGCCCAAATCCTTACTCTGTCTGAACAGGTGTGACTTCCATTTGTCCTCAAAGAATATATTTCAGAAAACAGAGCAAGATGTGCTACTTTTATTACAAGCGTAAAACATTATTTGCTATGTTATCAGAAAAAACTACCATCTAAAGCACTTTCTGTTTGAAAATTCTGCAGTATAGTTTCTCACAAAATTCCATTGCTCCCTACAATTTCTCCCTAAGTTAATGCCTCAGAATAGCCTCGAGAAGTTTAACAGCTCTCAGCAATGTGCGTTTGTTGTTAGATTTTGTTGTAGTAAAAGTTCTTGCTAAATTTAGTTATTTCTTGCTAAAATTACATCAGAAGCTGAAACAATAGAAAAATAAAAAATTCTCATATGATGTTCCAAAATAGTTCCAAAAGAAACTGAATGTCTCGACTTGGAAAAGTATATCACCTCTGGATTTTTCCTAAAGCATGTATTTTTGGACAAATCAATATGCATGCTATGAATATTAACTTACAGACCTCCTCAAATATTGCTATTTTAAATACTTAACTTTTAAAATCTAAAATCCAAATATCCAAGCCTTTCTTGCTTGTGTTTTCCTCAGAATCACTGTAGTCATACAGAAATATTCAGTGTTCTGACCATGTCACTGAATCACTTTTCTTTCTCTTGTATTTGCACTCTCTCTCACCTCCTGCCTGTCTACTGTGTTGTGCTACCAAATAAATATTAAATATGTTGTCTTCGTTTAATTGTTCTTAAACAGGGATTCAGTTCAAACAACAAATACTTCTTCTGTGGGCAAATATTAGACAATGAATATGTAATACAGAGTGTTATTTAGCAAAATATATTTAATGAATTCTATCAGCTATCAGGTATAAATATTGACTTCTCCTTCATGTGGCATGAACAGGATTGTGCTGTGACGTGCTCTTTCAGTCACCAAAAAGCTGAAAAGACAGTTTAGAAAGCACAGGGTTAGAACCAGCACAGTGACATTATCTAGGCCCACTTTTATGTGAGACAAAAAATGCTGTATCGAATGTTATGTCAGTTATTGACAAATAACTCCAAAACGAAGACTGTCTATGAAAACTGGGAAAAACAACCATCTTTAATGGCTGTGATAGATAGACAGCTAGCTCAAAAAAAAAAAAAAAAAAACCCTCTTATTTGCTGCCATTATTAAAGACCTTGAGGTCAAGGTCGTCTGTATATCTAGGATATCCTTCAATACAAATATGTAAGGACAGTCCCACAGTGCTTATTCCATTTAGCCCACACTTGATTTTATAGTCAGATTCTACTTGTCAACTTTATTTTGGTAGCATTTTTCTGCAACTGAAAGCAATCTAACCTACCGGTCCCGTGCAGGCCCAACAGCAGCCTCTGCTCCACTCCCCACACCCCTTTCCCCTGTTCTCACGGCTTGCAACAGCTTTGCTCTCCACCAGCTCTCCCTTTGCCAACTCACAGACTGTTCATCCTTGCTGACAGCCCCAAGAGCTGACAGCTTTAATCTGCCTACATCTACATCTATACCGCTGCCATCCCCTCCGCTTTGCTGCTTCCTCCTTCCTTGGTGGCCTCACACATTTCTTCCTAAACTGGGAGAGGAAGGGCAATAGACAGTTGTATTAGACCAGTTTACTCCTCTTGTGCATCTAGATAGTGGAGAGAGCTGCCCTGTGAGTCTGCATCTGCACTTCTGAATTCAGTGCTCTTTCTCCGTGGCTCTTCATGGTCTCCTATCCCTTACGCTGGTAAAAGTGGGAAGCAGCTCCAGGGAATTTGTAGGAGACAGCAAAGCTGGCTTGCTCAGAAACTGACTGCCTGCTTCTACACGTGAAGCAGACGAGTGGATAAGACTTATTTAGCTGAGTCATCCTCCAGGCAGGATACAAAATTCATCAAAACGGTTATGTTACCCAAACGGTAGTGCTTCCTGTCTGTGCCAAAATCCCATCAGCTGTGTTATGTTTTTTAGAGCCCAGGAATACTGAAATCAAAACCAAACTGCAAGGGGACATGGATGGGACAGTGAAACCTTCCTGAGTCTTCTTGTCTTCATAGCAAATGTTAAGTATCATTGTAATCAGCTTTCTGAAACAAATTTCACTTGGTGGTTTACTGTTATTCAATGTCAATTTACTTGAAAAATACTCATTTGCCTCTCAGAAAAAGAATATTCAATAAACATTTTGTAATAGCAGCTAAGGTAACTGGATACACAGTCTCCACAATTTTAAGCACTATGGGAAAAAAAAAAAAAAGACAGCCGTGATTTCTGGCTATAATTCAAGTACACCTTGTCCTATGCACTAGGTTATTTTATAGATGTTTCTGCCTCACTTTTACCAGTATTTTGGAAAACAGTTTCCTTAAACCTTTTTACTCCACAGAATCTTAAATATACTACTAATCTATGTGCTTGTTAAGAGAGTGATCTAGACCTAAAAGGAGAGCTATCAGCCTGGTCACTTTAAGTGCCCCAGTTGCCTTTAGCCATCAGCTCCCTCAGCCAGAGAGCTGTAGTCACCGCCAAGGCTGGGAGGCACTCGCTGTGGCTGCTTACTTTCTATTTCGCTGTTATACTTGGAGTTATTACAGATTATACTCAAGTTACTTTGGAGTGTTACTTCCCAAGTGAAAAGGCTCTCCGCAAACTATTGTCTAACTTCCTATTTTTATTTTCACTAGCAAACTACCAGAACATTTGCTAGAGAAGAAGCAAAAAGATTTATTTGGAAAAAAAAGAGCCCAGGAATAAGCAAACAGGCTCTTGTTATCTTCCGTTTCCATTTTGTTTCTTTCCTGTACATAAAATGAAACAAAATGGTGGTGTCTCAGCTATGATGATTTTCGAAGCATGGTATTTAATTAAATCTTTTTTATGTTAAAATACTGTACCTGCCCTGTGTGTGCTTCTTGTAGATCTTGTAGATCTGAGAGTTGGCAAGTTTCACTCAATTAGAAGGAGATCAGTCATTTGGGAACTGAAAGCGGTTTTCTGGAATATCTCCATTAAAAACAGCATTGAACAACTTTCTGAATGCAGGAACTCCTAAACAGTAAGTTATTAGAAGCCAATTTTTAAACTTAGTCTTTTAAATTTGGTGCATAAATATACCATTTAGTTTCTTCCTCATCTGACTTCAGAGACATTTTTAAGTACATAACACCTGTGAACATTAAATAACACTCATGGTAAAAGGCACTTTAAGAAGCCTGCAGCATTCTGTTTTAAAATAGTTCCTGCTTCGGGCAGTCGGTGCTGCTTACATGATGGGAGCAGGACACAAGGATTCTTCTCCCATGTCAGCTTCTCTTTGGTTATAAATAAGGATTCACCTTATAAACCCTGATTTGGAGTTCTCTTTCATTACCATCTCAGAAAAAAATGTAGTACCAGCAATGGACAACATATGTGAGTAGAAGAAAAGGAAAACCACTAAGGACTCCAGTATGATTCCAACTTTTCAGAAATACATTACACAATGTCAGCAAAGTGGGAAAATATTTTTTTCTCTTCCTGAGAAGGTGAAAAAGTGGCCTAAAAATATTGTCAGGTTTGCTGAATAGCTTCTATGCAGGTGAGAAAGAGCAAGACAGATGTTATATAGCACTAAAAAAATATACAATATTCTTCAGGGTAAAGTTGAAGGTAAAGTTGAAGGGGTATGAGCTTCACATAAATCAAAAAGGGGGAGACATGAACAACTCTATATGTACTAAACTGTAAGCCCATAAAAAAGTGCAGTTGCAACACAAAACAAGATTCTAAAGATAAGTCTACAAAATATTATCAGAATGGATTTGCAAGAAACCACATAAAAGATTGCACAAGCTTTTGAAAGAAAATGCCCAACCTTTGGGCAAATCCATTGTGTTTATAAGAAGTAAAAGCATTTTGCAAAAGTTTGCAGACCACAGCTGGAGAGAAACAAAGAATAGGTAGAAAGAGGAAATCATGGAAAAAATATTTAAGAAACTGCTACATGCAAAGACTGGATTACTACTTTGAATATGAATAGTCTGCATACTATTTACAGTTGGACAGAGCACACAAGTGATACAATATTTGAAGTTACAGCAAGGCTTTTGAAATTAAAATCTAATTGTGTTGAATGCAAACAAGAAAAAAATCAGTTCACAGGAGGTTAATTGTACTGTGGTGAATGTGAACTACATGCAAAGGCAAGACAAAATTAGGAAAAGTCAAAGTCTGCAAATGTTTGAAAAATAAAACTGTATCTGCTATAGGACTGGAAATAAGTCAGATGCTAGATGAAAGAGCAGATATTATAGAAATCAGAAGCCCAAGAAAATAGAAAGCAAAAGTAGAGAAACAGAACATAATCAAATGCAGAACTGAATAGAGCAAAAAACACATAGGAAAGACAACTTATCTATATTTTTTCTTTGAGATATATGCTCAAATTTCACTCATATTGTCAGTGTAATTATATACAAGCACTGTTAGCCAGATATTTTTGTCTCAGAGCAAGAGTATGCCCATAATATCAAAGGTATGCCAGACAGCTCAGTCTGGGAAGCATGTAGCTGACAGAAATCGCTCGCATGACTACGATGAAATTCTGACATTAATTAGGAAGGCATTTAGTATAAATGGTAAAGGCTAAAAGACATAATATACAGGAGTCTATTTATAAAGGCTAGTATCTCCTTTACCGACTAAAATAATAACCTCAAGGCTGTTTTCACTGCAAAATCAAGAATGGAACAAAAGTCATTTGTTTGGCAAACACTGAACCAAAGACATAAGGACAAGCTTATGTGGCAATGAGGAATAAGGCCTGATGGAGAGAAATGCCTGGGGGTTTCAGAAACCGTCACCCAACCTTTCCCCAGTGGAAAACCCTCTGCTTGTCGACACAGACAGGCAGGGCCCTTTTGACATGCTGATCAAAAAGTCCTGTCCAATTTGTCATCATTATATGGCAACACACCAGCTGCATGTGCCTGGTAGAAACTTTTCTGTGGTTAATCAAGATATCGCCAACCAGGATAAACAGGCAAATGGTAATCCAGGGAGCTATTAACTAATTCCGACTGGAGGCAAGGTGAGCACTAAGTCCTGCACTGAAAAGCAGTGTTTTAAGAAAATGTACCAAAAATGGTGCAAAAATGTACCAATTTTACTGGAGCTAAAATTGTCTTCATCCATGAAAGAATCATTGCAGTCATATCTTAGCTCAGCTAGTGTGTGACTATGATCATGGAGTCAGTTTCTGGCAAGGGATATTCCTCTAACCAAGGCATTGAGAATCCATGTAATGGGAACTACAGAAACCAACCAGCTCTAGGGCAGAAACACTGGTACATCACAAAGATGTCCACCAAGGACTACTTCTGGTTAGTGGTAGAAAACACCCACCAAGATAATTCAGTGGATTTTTAAAAGAGATATTCCCATTGGACAAACAAGAGTAATTAAGGACTGAAGAGGCATGGTCTATACAAAGAACAAGTGAAGCTAAGTGTACACAGAATTCTGAGGTGGCCACCTTAAGGTGGAACTAATGAGAAAACAGAAAACCATACTCATAAAAAAGAAAAAGAAAAAAAGAAAAAGAGAGAGACCTTCAGTCTGCTCTTTTATCTCAAAGAACCTTTTGGAAGCAGAATCCACCGAAAAGGGGTCTTCCTCTTACTCCACCACTGTTTTAAAAGGATAGGTTGGTGTCTCAAGAGCCCCTGTTAGCTTGGTCTTGTGATTCTGCTTACGGAGTTAAGAGTTTCTCCAGGGATGTTTAGCAAAAGAGGAGAAAGGCTGCTTGACTGCCAGGAGAGAAGAGGAACAGCTCCTGTGCTGGGTCTTGCACTTCCTTTTCTGAAGGATTCTAAGTGTAAAGGGATGTCCAAGTTACAAGGGAAAGAAGACAGCCAAATCAATAGCCAATCACTTATGAGATATAGGAAGCCGGCAAACCCTAAGCAGACGAGCAGACGCTATAGAGAAAGAGTCAACATTAGGTGAAAGGACCTCTCTATAAATGAGGTCAGGAGGGGCAAGTTGAGTACCGTTATAAGCCATGCAGCTGAGCAATGCTGGAGTCACAGCTGGCACCTACGCACCATTCACCTACTCTGGAAGGTCTCCTGAGCCACCATTCCAAACCAGGACGTCTTAGAAGAAGTGCTTTGAAATGCAGGTGAATGGCCAACCCTTGTCAACATCGATCCGGTCAAACTACATCTTGAAAGCCAGCAATTTCTTTGTCAAAAGCTTATTTCTCCTTTCCAGCTGCAGCAATATAAACCAATCCAAGAGTGTCTGCTGGACAGCTTGTTCTCCAGACTCTTTGAAGAACCTCCTGACTTCCTTATTAACTCTTCTCAGAGATAACACCAGTGATCCCTACAAGTCCAGGACTTGAATCCGACTTTGAACATTTTCCCAGGGATGCGCACTGCCCTCGGGGAGTTAACACTACAGCTGCAGCCATCAAAAGTGGAAAAACAGGTTCCCCAGGGGAAAGTCCAGCAGCCTACGCCAAGCAAAGGAAGCAGTAACTTCAGAGACGGCTGGTGGAGCTTCTCCCCAAAAAGGGTGAAAACCTGAGCAAAAAGCAGTGTTCATATACATACACATACACATATATGTGGAAAGCCTATATTTATATTGTATACCCATATATATGCACATTTTATAAAGAAGCTGTTTTAAGAAGTAATTGTCTGTGTACAGAACTCGGACTAGGAGAGCTGGGGTCTCCCTCCAGATCAGACTGCTAAGATGGGGCCTTGAAATCCTTCCAAACCGAATGCCGGGAATGAGGAGGGGGCTGTGTTTCTGCTTCTCCCAGTGTGCTTATCAGTACATGACAGCATGAAGACATATGTAGACAGGTACTCGACAGAGAAAGCCAAATTCACAGCAAGTTGACAAAAAGCATAAAGACAGCAAGAAGACAAAAATACTAGTTAAGCATGCCAGATAAATGAAAAAAAAAAAAAAAGAACAGAACCTAATATTTTCACGGTGTAATTTTTGTTGTTAAGAAGATGATAGAAAAACTGTTAAAGGAGGGTTTAGAAAAAAAATCCTTGGAGTTCTGACCACTACTTAGCTAAATTACAGAATCACACTCTTAAAATGGAGATTGCAATCTGCTGAAGCATTTAGTTGAAATCAATAGAATTACTTGATTAGGTAACCATCTCTGTTAAAAACTGTGGCACTGTAAATTCTTTAAAAAGAGCAAAAGAATGCTTAGGGAGCTTACCTAGGGTAAAAAACATATAGGGGACCACAAAACAGCATGTCATACATATGTCATACACAGCAGTAAAACAGGGGTTCAAACAGCAGTATTCCCTTATAAAGTTGCTGGTTGTCACAGGCCGAATGCTGAGTACTAGACATCCTCAGCTCCTGGCACAAAAGCAAGAGGAAAATGAGCAGGATTTTCAATTTTAAAATTCCAAAACAGAATAGAAGAGACTGTAGAGAAGTCAAAGGATGACCAGTTAATCTGAGGAAAAGAAACTAAAACTCAATTTTTTCATGCTTTTCAAGAATTCAAGCGTAGTTTTCATGAGACAAAGATGCTCAAACTGACATTGGCTGAGAACCGTTGAACCTTCTTTCGAAGGGGAAAGACCTATCTGGCCTTCAAAAATCTTCCATCATGCTTTCCAACAACTGTTAGGGTTGCCAATCAATAGGCGCCTGTCAGAATGGCAGCCTTTCTTGCTCCACCACACATTCTCCCTCCTTTGTGTGGTAGTTTAATTTTCACTTGTGTTAAGGACTCAGTCACTAGCACATAAAATCATGAGTTAGATGGGTAAATATGGGTTAAGTTAAAAAGTTTTATGAGCCCAAAATATGAAAATGTATGTGTTCACCTTCATATTTGTTTTTACTTAGTTGTAAAATGGGGATAGTTAATTTAACAGTACAGCTCATGTGAATCATTAAACATCATTAAGATTTCTACAGATTATATTTTTTAGCTATAAAGTGTTATTATTATTATATCTTTCTCTCTGATAAAGGGACCTAGAATATCTTTCAACATATTTCTTATCACAATTTTCCTTTTTTTTTAACTCTGACATTAAAAAAGTTTTGTTGAAAGTTTTGTATAATATCTGGGTTGATGACACATCTTGGGACTAGGGATAGCCCCAAGTGTTTTATGCATATACTAAAATTAACATTCTTTGATTTAAATTATAATATAACCCCAAATCCTAGCTCGTAGGTTAAGAACTGCAAATTCATGCACTTATTCCTGTGATCTGTGGGGACCTGCAATTTATGAGTCTGATCTTCTAAATACATATCATGTAAAAAGCTATATTAAAAGAATATTATTAAAATTGCAAAGATAGATATTCAGAAGTTAAATGCCAGAGTTAAGGCAAACTCTGGAACATCTTATTACTCATACAGTAATGCTCACTTTGACATTCATTTCTAGATATGAAAGTAAGAGTCTTGCAATGGATGTGTAAATATTGCTTTGTAAGTTTTGCTCATCAGAATGTTGCTGTACCTTCATGTGTCTGCAAAATTTGCCATTTTTTGTGAACTGCACTTCTGCATAATTCAACACTCACACATACTAGTTCATGAAAGCCACAACAAGCCCCCTACACACACCTTTTCTCCAGTAATTTAGTTTATTATTTCAATAGCAAAATGAAAAAGGTGCTATGGAATTTATGCTGTATAGTTTTCTTTTTTGCACAGTAATACTCTAGACTATGTTGACAATTTTAGGGCTTTAAATCACCAGAAGAACAACTAACAACTCTTTATGATACCACAAAATGGCTGTATTGTACTCTGACTGTAAAAGGCTGATGTGAAAATTACAGTTGAGGTTTCACTCTTTTTTTTTTTTTTTTTTTTTTTTTCCATTTGTCTCTTTTCTAGCTACTTACACACAGATTTTCACCAGGACATAATATACAGTGGCTGAACAGAATCATACCTTACAATAAAAGGTATGATTCAGCTTTGGCTAATTTTGAACTCAAGGAAGCTTCTTAGCTGAAGAAAAACCACAAAATGATAACTAAAACAATGAATTTTTGAAAGGATTCTTTGTAAAAGCTTCATAAATATTGCGAGCACCTTTTTCCTGCTGGCACCATTTGCTTGTTTGCTTGTTTGTTTGCAAATTTTGACCTAGTAAAAGCTTGTGTGAGTGAAGGGAGCCTTGCCAGGTTATAGGGATAAAGCGTTTCCACCACTTTCTGATTTTCCATTCAGTACTAGACTGCATTATCTGGCACAGCTTCCGCTTGCTTTTCTATTAAAAAAAAAATATAATCTTAAAGCAGATAGCCCGGGAGTGTGTACCCACCACTTGTGTTGTCTGCACTGCGGAGACCGCAAGCCTTGGCATCCTACCAAAGGCAGGAGGGGAGACCGCGGGAGGTGCCTGGCAGAAACCAGTGTCACTCCAGTCTTCAAAAAGGGCAAGAGGGAGGACCTGGGAAAGTACAGGCTGGTCAGCCTCACCTCCGTCCCTGGAAAGGTGATAGAGCAGTTCATCCTAGAGACCATCTCTAGGCACGTCAAGCAAAAGAAGGTGATCAGGAGTAGTCAGCGTGGATTCACCATCGTCATGTTTGACCAACCTGACAGCCTTCTACGATGGGATGACTGAATGCATGGATAATAGGAGAGCCATAGATGTTGTCTACCTTGACTTCAGCAAGTCTTTTGGCACCGTCTCCCATAACATCCTCAAGGGAAGCTCCAGAAGTGTGGACTGGATGAGTGGACAGTGAGGTGGATTGAGGACTGGCTGGATGGCAGAGCCCAGAGGGTCATGATAAATGGGGCCGAGTCCTGTTGGATGCCTGGGGCCATTGGTGTCCCCCAGGGATCAGTACTGGGCCCAATGCTGTTCAACTTGTTGATCAATGACTTGGATGAGGGGTCAGAGCACCCTGAGCAAGTTTCCGAACAATACCAAACTGGGAGGAGTAGCCGACACTCCCCAGGGCTGTGCTGCCATTCAGAGGGACCTGGGCAGGCTGGAGAGTTGGGCAGAGAGGAACCCCATGAGGTTCAACAAGGCCAAGTTCAGAGCCCTGCAAATGGGAAGGAATAACCAGGACAGATTAGGGGTTGACCTGCTATAAAGCATGGAGAGCGATTTGGGAGTCCTGGTTGACAACAAGACCCATGAGTCAGCAATGTGCCCCTGTGGCCAAGAAGGCCAATGGGATCCTGGCTGCATCAGGAGGAGCGTTGCTAGCAGGTCAAGGGCGGGGATCCTGCCCAGCTCTGGGGAGGCCGCATCTGGAGTATTAGGCTGGTGCAGGTCAGGGCTCCCCGGTACAAGAGGGAGGTGGAGCTTCGAGAGATGGTCCAGCATAGAGCCATGAAGATGATTAAGGGACTGGAGTATCTGTTGTATGAGGAAAGACTGAGATGGGTCTTAGATTGAACTTAGACTAGAGAAGAGAAGATAGAAAAGATTGAAAAGGGAGCTTATAAATAAGTACAAATATCTGAGGGGAGAATGTAAAGAGGATGGGGCCAAACTCTTCTTAGTGGTGGCCAATGGCAAAGGGTGAACAAAGGATAATGGGTATAAATTAAAACACAGGCAGTTCCATCTCCATTTGAGGAAGAACTCCTTTCCTGTGAGGGTGACAGAGCCCTGGCACAGGCTGCCCAGGGAGGCTGTGCAGTCTCCTTCTCTGGAGATCTTCAAACCCGCCTGGATGCCACCCTGTGCCCCGTGCTCTGGGTGTCCCTGCTGGAGCAGGGGGGTTGGACTACATGTTCCCTAGAGGTCCCTGCCAACCTCAACCATTCCATGATTCTATGACCTGGATTGCTTTTAGCAATTTATATGATTTTTTTCCCAAAATGCTGTTTTCCATCCCTATATCTATGGGGCACACTAGATACTTCATTTAGATAAGCAGCTTTTGGGCTTGAATAACAGCAACTTTTCATATAGATTTTTATTATGCAGATGAAATACTCTCTAATTACATATAGTGGAAAACTTCTTAAGAGTCTACTGTGTCATGTCAATAATCCATTATGGCATGAATAGAAGCTTGGTAAAACCTCCATGGAAAGCAAATGAGCACTTATAATCTTGTTGGAAAAAGTACAGCTATCCTATTGACAAGAGCCCAATGGGATTGCAGAGATATAGAAGTGCTATTGAAATGCACAAAAAACTCATGTGGTACTAAAGAAATGTAAACACTAATAAAAGCACAGAAGTTCAAAATTAAGGTTAACTCTCATCCGGATTCATTCCGTGTGCAAAAAGGAGCAATATAACCCCACTAAATTCAATGATACTTTATTCTTTCTACAGCCAAGTTTGGACCCAATTTTCAAAAATAACTTTCTACACTATTGACCTTGCTAATAGAGTATGCTCCATCTAATTCTAGCTTATATGTGCCTAAATTAGGAATGTACTATCCT
Source organism: Crypturellus tataupa (assembly GCA_034781795.1). Classification (NCBI taxonomy): domain Eukaryota; kingdom Metazoa; phylum Chordata; class Aves; order Tinamiformes; family Tinamidae; genus Crypturellus; species Crypturellus tataupa. Next base: position 1,573,667 of record JAWLRI010000942.1, on the reverse strand, counting down.
CTCCAAAGTATTCTCCTTTGCTTTTGGGCTCCTATGAAATCACAATGTGCTACCCCTCAGAGCAACCAAGCCTGCTTTTTCCAACCAAACATATGAAGTGCTGGTTGCTCTGAACAGGTACAGAGAAGCAGCAGCACATCAGGTCTGTGTTTTCAGTGACTTCCATTGCTTCATTACAGGTGCATGGGGAAGGAGCTGCATGAATCAGAGCAGAGCTGGAAGCCAAAGCAACTGGTAAAACTGGGATCGGTCAGGAAACAAACAGAAGCCAAAAATGACTACAAAATGGGAAGGGAAGGAGGATATGGGCAACTGGATTTAGAGACTAGTTGCCTTTAGCCTCAGGGGTACACACTGGCATTAGATGAAGAGCTACGAAGAGTGACCAAGTTCTGTATATGGTTGTTCTGTAAGAAAGCTAACTTGCATCACATGAAGCAAGATTTGCAATCACAGGCTATAACTTTTATTAGAGCAGATGATACCAGGAGAGAAAGTTTTGGACATGCAAAGAGTTCTTCAGGTATGAAAGAGAAAGCACACTCTTCAACACTACATACAGGTGTTGGGATTAACTAGCTATGCTAGGCAGAAGTTACATACAACCTTATAAAATGTAAGGGCTATACAAAAAAAAATCAGTTACAGCACTTCCTAATTTCTGGTTACTTAATTCTTCAAACTCAGTAATACTGTCATTATTATCACATATATTATATATCTGTATGATCCCCAGAACTGATGATAGCAAATTGTGAAAGGATATTTCAAAGTTTCATATGAGTAAATTCATATGAGTAAATATGTGGTAATTCTTACGTAGTCACTCTCACAACAAAACCTTTTTGTCTGTGATATAGTCATAGCGTTAATTATCCAAAAATCACAGTGAGGGAAAAAATAGATGGTTTGTCTGCTAATCCATCTTTTACTGGGTTCCTTGCACACAGTTGGTAATGAATGTTGATCGTACCTTATTAGGTGAATACACAGTGCAGCTTGGTGGGTCATTTCCCTGGCAGTAAGGCATCTTAGATATTTGCTATTACCTTATTAGCCTTTATTGCGAATGCTTTAGTTTACCAAGATAGAGTTTGTCACCCTGTAATCCTGTAATAAATCCAGTCAGAAGCTTTGTAGATTGCTTCATTTCACTGTTTTCCCCTCTTTAGCTGAGTATTGTAGATTGTTACTCGTTTTGAATAAAGCTGCCTCCAGATGAAATAAAGTTTATTTACAATCTAACAGTAATAAAAGTCTATACAAACAATAATTTACAGGTTTCTTTTACTTGTCTTGATTTCTAAGCCTTCAGAGTATACATGAGCATGTCTTGTAAGCTCTGTTTTGTAAGCAGGGACTTACTTCATTTTAATTAAAGTTGGAATTCCCACTATAATCATATGAATTTAAGAACTAGGCTTTAAAAAATATACAAAATATTCCGAGACTCTCAGCAGAATCATGAGTCAGCAACATTCAACTGCAGAGATGCAGGATACACTGTGAAGCTGATTTTAACACATAGTTCCACAATGCATGATATGTTTTTAATTCAAATTTTCATGCATTTTTAATAGATTGCCTGCTCTTTGGGCACTTATTCCTCTCCCTTCAGCAAATACTAACTTTCTAAACACCTGAGCAGTTTCAAACACCTGCTATTTGATTTTTACCAACCTTCCATGGGAATACTTTTTTTCCCTCTTAAATGTGAATTTTTTTGAGGGGAGGAAGAGGCTAACATTATTCACTTCTGAGGTACAGCATATGCACTATTCAGTCTCAAAATGCAAGTAACTAAAGAACTATAAATCAGCTCTGTATCACCCTAAAAAAACACAGTTTCCTTATAGGTCTCAATGCTACTTTTCTTAATGTTAAGTCAATAATGCATATACACCATTTAAATGCTGACACTTCCATTAACAGAAAAATATTTGAAGTTGTTTTAGAATTGGTTTGCCTTCAAGTCCTGAAGCTCAAATTCAATCAAAGACACAAAATACATGTTTTCAACTGACTAGATGAGTTTTGGGGAAGGTGTATCTCTTGTCCTACCATGTAGTCACTAAAACACAAGTATTTTTCAATGAAGAGAATAATTCTACTCCTCTTAAATAATTGGCTAAATGACATAATTCAGCTTCATATTTTTAAAAAAGTGAGGTTGATATTAAAAAATTTGAGATGAATCATGGACCACTTGAAGGACTGTAAACAATTAATAATGATGAATGGACTGCAATTTGTTGAGATAAATGCAAAGAGGTATCTAGGGAGATGCTGAACATGTCAGTGTTGAAATGATTACCCTGAAGTCATAAATGCTCTAGAAGGGGCAGTTGATTAAATGAGAATACAATATACAGGAATTTTTCAAATGTAAGCAAATTCAGAGGGAAAAAGAGAACTGGGATAATCCAAAGAAATTAACAACATGACATTACTTCAAATGAAATATAAGGTAATAATATGAAAAAGAGTAATTGCAAGCACAATTATCTTCCCCCTCACACAATTCTGTTATGATATTATGTCGTGTTGTGTTATGTTATATTTGAAAACACATTCAAGAACTTAAGACACTGTTGACATCACGGGCCTGATGCACAAGCTACTAAAATGAAAACGAGCCTTTCTGTTTTTACTGTCAGCATCTTTGGATCCAGCCTTACATAAATTTCCAAATTTGAAAGGGAGTTAATGTAGAGAATAATAGAAGTTGGAATATGTTAAGGAATACAGAATAAGGGTAAGGCAATCAAACAATGGAAAAATCTCCCTCTAGTCATCAATAATCATATGATTATGATTGAGTGATATTAGTATTTGTGAACATAGATGAGAGTAAAATGTTTAAAGCATTTATATTAAATATTTATATTGTGGGGTTTTTTGCTTATGTAAGAACATGAGTATACACAGACCAATGGCAGTTCTGGGATTATTGTTTAGCATGCAGACTTCATAACATGAAGTCACTTTTTTCCTATAGATTTTCTCCATGTTGAAAAACAGATCCATAGTCAAACAGCTGAAGTGAAGCCCGTACAAAGATATGAAGGTATGAAATTTAATTTTCAAACAAGATAATCTTCTTGAGTCTGATGTGCTAAGCATAATAAATGAACAAACACACAGCACTTTATGCATAAGCAAAAATAAATCAGCGCAAAGTCTCTGTAATTCATCTGGCCAAGAAGACTTATTAGACAAGGTCAAATTATATGGAAATCAGTCTTCATAGAGTGAATTTGATTTGCATTAGTAGATAAATGTTTATCATAATTTCAAATCAAGAACAAGAATATACGGTAATTCCTTTATCCATGTTCACAGTCCTTCACACTGTTACTCATGTAGTTGTGCTCGTGCTTGGCTCAGCTAAGATGACCGTGGTTAGAAAGAATGCTCTAAGCAGAGAGGTAAACTTTTTTAATTTGGGAAAAAATAAAAAAATAAATTAAATTAAGAAAGACTTTCTTGAGTTAACCAAAAGCTACTTTTTAACTAATCAAAAGACTGAGTTAAAAAAAAAAAAAAAAAGGAAAAAAAAGTTTTGTTTTCCTTTGTCCTCTCTTACATCTCCAATAGTGAGGACAGTTAGCTTCAAACCCTTATTCTGATTTGACCACATGAAAGAATTGGCCTCATCTCCCATTCCAGAGGACTGTCCTAGACATGGACCTCAGCTTGCAAGTAGTTTGCCATCCTGCAACAGATGACCTCCTTTTCCTCAATTATGTGAGCTGCGCTCAGGTATGCCCATGAAACTAGTTTGAAAATCAAACTATGTGGTTTCAGAAATGCCAAACAACAATTTTAGTGTTTTGTAATGTGCTCTTTTTTTAATCCAAAGCTATTTACAAAATTCAACCATGCTTGTCTATCACATTAGTTGTCCAATTTCCTTCTGGTGGATGGATAAATTATTGAAATACTGAATCCCAGTCATATTTATAAATCTTTTTTTTTTTTTTTCCCTTTGGTCTTGGTAAAGGTCTACACAGCTCACAGTGTAATTTAGAGCACAATAACATCCTAGAAGCCTACGTTATTTTACTTTATATTGCAGCCAAAAGGTGTGCACTCTGTTTCAAACCTTAATTTGCAGTTCTCTGAGAGGTAAAGAAGTGTTTGATGAGATATTCATGTGACGGAATCCTTAGATAATTTCTTCACCTTCAGGACCCAAAGTAGCCAGATACAAGGTCCACAACAAAGTGGGATATGAATTAGACTAATAAGCTTTCTCAACATCCTGCTAAAATATTCCACTCAGAGCTTGATGTTGTTTTTCCTGCAGTCGCTTTACACCAGTGTAACACCACTTCGGTGAATGGGATTATTCTGGATCCACTGGCCTACCTGAATACGACCGTCTGTCAACAGCTGTAGGATGGTCCCAGGTCACGTTCAGGGCCCGGCTCCCACAAGGGCTCTGGCAGGAGAGCCGGGTTGGACCTGGCCCTCGTGCCAGGAGTGTGGAGCACTTGCTGCTTCCGAAGGGCCACAGCAGAGGTGTTCACGGCCCTCACAGGGTGACAGGAGCTGCGCTTTGCTGTAAACACCTAACTTGTGCAAATCCAGCCTTAGGGCCTTGGCCTGACTCAGCTTACGCAGCTAAGCTGAATTTTCCATCCTAACCTTTTACTAATTAAAAAGCTTTAAAATCTGAATTGTGACTCGATGTTTTTCAATTAAATTCAAATAACAGGGCTTCTGCAGATCAGGGCCAAACTCTAATGCAAGCTGTCTGCCTGTGACATAAATAGTGGAGCGGAGCCAAGGAAAAGCAGCGCGTACTCACGCCGCACTGCGAGCCCTGTTCTTTGGAGGCGAGGAAAGCCTGAATAAACAGCTGGGTCCTTTTCGTTTGCTTACTCCTTCCAGAGTTTTTATAACACTACCACTACTTTCTGATCTATCAAAAGCATGATGAATAATTACATAATTTAAATAGAAACCAAAAATATATAACACTTTGTTTCTCAGAAGCTGGCAAACCGACACTGAAGAACTCAGCCCACTGCATGCATGCAAATCTGATCACTGCTTCGTCGCCCCCCTTTCTGCCTCCTTTTCTCCCATTTCTTCCTCCCTCTGTACTGTTTTTCTTTTCCTGTGCTAAATAACTGCAGGCCTGCTAGTCTGAGGAGGCGAACGCGGATCAGGCAGACACAGAGCCCGTACGAGGGCTGTCACAGGGAGCAGACGCAGCTCCCTGGGGAGGTTTCCCTGTGCGACTGACACTCCCCAGGACACTGTTAGATTAGAGGTTTGGAATTAATTGAGCTCGAAAATGGTTGGAAAAAAACAGCTCTCACTTGCATCCCTACAGAGTACACCACGGCCCGAAGAACAACCTGTGATCTCGGCACGATCTCGGCGACGCTTCCTTTGGGAGGCTGTGCCTCCGGCGCGGTGCCACCCAAACGCAGGCAGGCGGCTGTGCCATGGAGCAGATCGGCACCAGCGCTCCCTGCACCACATCTCTCTCCGCAGCAGGGCTCTGTGGCAGAGTTATCAGCCTCCACGCAACTGGTCTTGCAAGATCTCATACACGTACAGCCCCAAATATTATAGCTACAGGCAAAAAAATAGAGCAAGAGAAAGGAATGTTTCTGAGAATACAAAAATAAAAGATTTTTGTTGTAAAAATAGCTACAAACATTTGGGCAGCTCTGCCACTTGACCATCCTTATCCTCTTAAATAACGCCAAATAACGCTAGAATATTCACTCCAGTATGTTTTACGCAATAAAAATGCCTATGCAAATATTTTGTTCTCTTATATATTTCTTGCTTACATAAACCTCACAGAAAGTGCTGCATATTTACAGCTATAGAACTACTTCTTGTCTGAAAGAGCTTTTGCAAAGCAGAGGAATCAGTGTATTTCAGCTGTAAAAACAGGCATCTCTTCTGAAAAATATTAAGTCTGGCAGAGAAACTTAAAAATGGTGCATCTATGCTGCTTCGCTACCTGCCTCTGGGTCTCCTCTTGCCCAGTGCACAAGAGTGAACAAGGATGGGAGGAATTAGAGCAAGGAAATGAAAAAAAAACACGACGAGTACTGATACAATGGTCAGCTGAGCACAGGCTTGCTGGCTACACCCCTAGTGTTTAATAACCACAGCTGCTCTCAGGCTCAGGCATGCTGAGCCAAATGGCAAAGATCAATTGCCTGCAAATCATCACTCCAGTTTGTCTTTGCCTCCTCCACTTGTGTCCATGCTAGGCTTTGGCAGCAGCAAACCCAGGCTTAGTAGTCCACGCAGCAGTGCATCACTTGTAGCACTCACACTGTTTTGAAAGCTTTGCCAAAACTGTTCTGGGATGCACAGGGGAGGCTGAACTCTATCAGGGTGCTCTTTAAAGGGTTGGGCTATGACTTTACTAATCTTTGGAAAGTCCTTGCAATAAGGAATACGTGCTTGAATGCCAGGAGTGCCAGGTCACGTCCCAGGCAGCCTCGGAGACCAGTTCAGTTTCTTCTGCTTTATATTTAGTTTGGCCAGCTGTGCTACAAAAGACCATGTCTGTCATGAAATACGAGATTTCATGCTGCTTGCTTTTGGTTTTGCTTTTGTTCACCTAGAAAATTTATCCCCCAAGAAACATCCCAGAAGATAAGAGTGACTCTCATCTTCGTGATCCAAATTCCTTGCTTCCAGAGAGCCAACACCATTCCCAGAGACAGAGTCCAGAAAGGAGAGAGAGCAAAACATGAAAGAGATGATCTGGCAGCTTCATGACGGGATGCAGAGGGCTGGGCAGGACCGGAGAAAGGACTAGGAATGAAGCAAGGACTGTGAGGCTGGGGCTGGAAGTGGTTGGGCAAAGCTGAGCCCCAGTATGGGCTGAAGTTCAGCCCATGTGTCCTCCTCTTGGCTGGGATACCGGCGCCACATGAGCTCGGACTGGCCCATCCAAGCCCAACATATTTTACATATCATTCTTTTTGATCCCTTGTTCTCTCAAAACACCCTGAAATGAAAAGGTTTGGGGAGGACTTACTTAATACCTTACAGGACTGTGCCCTTAACTTCAAGTCATTAGGTAGTGCCTTGAACTGCTCCATGTAGACAGAAGCTGATCACATCTAATACTATCAATGCTGTCTTCTTTCCTCACTCCCCTTTATTTCTAGCTAATTTATGTAGGAGGAAAGACCCTTGGGAACTAGCGCTTAATAACACAGTTGCAGTCTGCACTGAGGTTGGGACACTGAATCGTGCTCAGGGATTTGATGTCTGCAGAAGTGTGGGGTAGTCCTGTAGGGTTTCATATTGTCTTAATCATTTGTTATTGTTTATACTGTCTTTTCCTTACCCATGAAAAAATGAGAATTAAAAAGTGGGCAAGTGGAGAGCAGGTTTTGAATAAAAAATAAAATTTAGATATAGATAATTATTTCTCTGAATAAGAGATCAGCGCAAATTAACAGGATATGTTAATAATACATATTAGAAAAAAAATAGGACTTGTTTGCTTTAAACATGAGAACAGGAAAGTAACGGGCAAACTAAAACTCTGACTTAATGATTTCCCTTTATTCCTAGGATATCAGGACATGGGAAGGAATCAAGGATTTTTTCCTACCTTTAAATATTTGAAAAGCCACAATCCTGTCTTGAAACATTTGCTGCTCACTCCCATTGCTTTCCACACAGGAAATAAACCCACAGTTACAGGCTTGAAACAGAAACCTTCACCTTTTTATTATTATTTTAGCTAATCAAGATCATTCCGGTTAAAACTCCATGTTCCTCTCTAGCAGAGGCTCTGTTTGGATGTCTTGAGATGAGGTAGGCTGGCAGGCTGTATCATTGTACCATGTACAACAATATTTCTTACAGATGTCAAACATTTGCAATAGGAAAAGAAACTGCATGGCAGACTTAGTGGATGTATAAAAGTGACTTTTATGCTAAAGGGATTCCCTTTTTAAAGATGACTATAGAGAACAAACAGCACATTGAAATTACATTTTTTTCCTCTGAAAAGTTCATACAGGAAGAAAGGAATTAGCTTGCATTAGCTACCCAAAGACCTTTCCCTGTCTTACTGAAATATCCACATTAGCATTTAAGCAGTGCAACATTGATAGTAACATATTACCATGAGGGTGATGTATTTATCGAACAGTTGAAACTGCACGGAATCTGCAACATCCTCTTTTTATTTAGGGTAAGAGTGTCCGATGACTTTCCCTGGGTACAAATACAGGAAACACACACACTGAGCATCCACTGGCAGGGTATATATGTTGTGCATGTGTGTACAACTGACAGACACAGAAAAGAATTCATGGAAGCAAACTTTGGAAAAACCGTGCAAGAGAAAAAAAAGCCCACAAGACTGCCAGAACAACCATTGGGAGTTCAACCCTAATAAAGTCATGGAGAGAAAACTTCTTGGGAAGAGTGTGAGCTAGAAAAAGACTTGAAATTGTGGGAAAAAAAGTCACAATTCCTCACTGCCTGATTTCTGCTGTGTTCAGGGGATCGGGACTGCGTAGTCTTTGAAAAGAATCGTAAGATCATCAGAGAATTATCTGACTCTATTAGCAATTTGATATTATAATTTGCTTTCATAACAGCTCTTATGAGGCTGACTTTTGGTTACCTACTCAGGTAAAGTACATTAGCAATTGTTTGTCCAGATCTTCTCTTATCAGATGCTCGAAGTGTGTCATCCAAATGCTATCTTTTACCACCAAAAATGACCCTTTTTCTTTCCAAACAGGTCTGATTACATTTCTTTACGAGAATTGGACGAAAGCTCTCGGCTGAGGAAGCAAGGAGGCAAGTTCTAGCTCGGAGTTAGTGGCCCGCCTCCTGTCAGAAAACATGGGAACAGCGATGTTGGCCAAACTTTGGCCACACTTTGGCAAGGAGCTGTTGCCTGAAGTCTAAAGCTTGTGCACCTGTCAGTGCTGGGTTGCAATTAGCTGCCACCACATGTCTTGGAGTAGGGAGTAACTCTCAAAACCGCTGCCATACCGGTTTTTGAAAGAGATGACAGCAACCTTAAACTGAAACTTATTTTTAAGAGCTTGTGCAGAAAAGAGAACATTACTTTGCTGTTTATCCACAAGTGAATAAGTGTATTTGTAGTTTTTGTCTTCCCCGTAGCTTTGGAGTGAAGATGATTCCTTCTTCATGTCTTTGAACCTTGAGCATGCTCATGCTTTTGCTGTCTACCCCAGCTAATCCTCAGATTTCTACGCACACCTTAAAAATTTATTCTGAATTATGTACCCTCTCATTTTAACCTTTTTAAGGTTCCCTTCTTCTTGCTTCACTTTTGGCTCTTTAGCTCCGTATAAAAAAAAGGTCTGTATTTAGCCTTAGTTTACTACTGCTTCCAAACTGCACACAAGTTTTGCAGTATATGATGGAGAATCTGTGTGAATTCCTAGGCCATTAATATTTTTAAATGTGCAATTCAGAGGAACAGAATTTTTTTTTTGCAGTGTGATATAGTCTGTGTACATGCATGCATTATCTGGTCCTATTTTATGCCTCATGCTGATGTAAACAGTAAAGCTCCACTGCAGCCTTACACTATGAGAGAACCACTGAGCCCTACGTATGTATTTCTCTGATAAGTGGGTGCCTGTAGTCTGGCACTTACTTCATTCATTCTGACTCATAGATATCACCCCACTACCTGATGATACTGAAACTTCCTTCTGCCTTTCGAATACAGCCCTTAGTAATAGGCAGTTCAAAGCTGCATTATGACCTGGGAGTGTAAATGGGTCACAGCCCTTTTGCAAAGGAGCCTCCCCAGCCCATCTTTGTGATTCCTTGGGAACACTCAGCTTTTGCCCTTACGGAGTAGGTGGGAAGACAGCGCTGCGGGCGCCTCTGAAGTGTCATTCGGCCAAGGAACAGAAACAAAACCTTAATCACAGGACCCTAAACCATCACACCTAATCAGCATGACATAACTCCCAAGCACGGATTAGGGAATACTCACAGCAAACTTTCAAGTCACTTCACAGTGATTACACGAATTACGCAAATACAGAGGAAAATGAGAAATTTATCAATGTTTGAGAAAAATGGAGCAGCGATCACGAGTGTAAAAAAACTCTAGATCAAAGTAGCAGCTCATGAGACAGATTTGGCTGCCAGGACTGTGTCATCTGGCCTATTATCTCCTCAAGCACCTCCACATGCCCAAACACTTACTCTGTAAACTGTCACCTCACCTGTGTCAGAGGAGAACCCTGCTCTGACGGAGCTCCAGAGACGGGCTTGTGGAGGTGCCTGAAAGCTGACATTTGGCTTGCAGCACTGAAAAGGTTGTGCCAATCTAGAGAGGCCTTTTCTAATTGACTGACTGACTTCTTTACACCTCTTTGTCAGCTCCAATCCCAGATTTGCTATAATCGTTTATTTATTATTACAGCAACCAGAACTCCTGCATAGAGACCAAGGGCACCTGACACTATCACAGAAGAAGACAGTCCTTATCCCAAAGTTTACAAGCCAAGTATATTTCCAGGACAGTCTTCTAACTGAATATCAACAAGAGTACTCATCTTTGTGTAAATCACACACTCCCAAAAGAAGAAAAATGAACCCATAAATGATTCATATGGCAAGTCCATGCTGGGATTCTGCATTAGGTCGGTTCTGCTGTAGGTCTGTTGGACACTCCTGGGGGAACTAGGAAATACAAAACAAGCAGAACCTGGCCAACTTCCTTACACCTTCAGATCTTTATTTCTGTGAGGCAGCGAAAGACATATGGTTAATCAGCATAAAATATTTCTTTTTATGTGCAAACCATTCATTTTGCATTTTCTCTTGCCAATTTAGTAGAAGCAGTATGTTTTATATAGTCACAGCTGATAGCAAGTGAGCCAGTTTGGTCTGATGCTTGTAATTCTGTCAGAATTTCAGCAGCATTGTATATTTTACCCTGACATTACTCCTTGGGCAAATAATGGTTAAGCATTTTATTTCCCCATCTCCTTTCCTCTCTCCTCCGGCCACATCCCCACTCTTCTAACTACTGAGGTCTACAGCAAGCTGCTCTTTCCTCCTCTTTTTTCTTCTACTAAATCCTGACATCCCCTTCAGCCGAGTCCTCTTTCTCAGTATCTCAGTGACTGTGTGAGGTACCTCTCTCACTTTGGGAAGTAGGAGAATTCTTCCACTGCAACTAAGTTGATACAAAGGCTTTCATAATTTGATACCGATATGAAATATACCCTTTGTTTTCTGAACTGTAATGAGATAAGGGTACATGAGGTATTTACATTACTTTATCTCAGGGCTCGGGCTTTTCTGAGGTTTGCATTTCCTAGCAATTGTTCTTTAAGTACACTATAAGCAGAAAGGTATTACCTGGGGAAGGAGACATTATCTGCACATCAGATAACTATGTAGGCTATGTGACTCCAACTCCAAACAGTGGAGACTATGGTGATAGTGTTAGGTTGCAAATAAGACTCATAGCTTTCAAATATGTGTCTATTTTTATATTTTTATCCTCTTGTTCAACAGATGACAGCACTGAAGGGAGAGGAATATTCCATACATTTGTATGAACTTCCTCACATCCTTCAGCCTGATATACTAATACCTCTTACTGTAAGCACGTCACATTCTACTATCTCCAAAAATAATGCTTACAGACATGGAAAGATCTTAACTTTAACAGCAGTTACAATTATAAAGTTGTGTAGGCAGAAAAACAACTTTGAGTTTTGAAGGGGTTCTCTCTGATGCTAAATAATATAGCTCTAAAGTTCCTGGGTTTTAGCTGAAATTCAGTTGCATTCCCCATTGTAAAGGTGCAAAATTCTGCCTGTAGCCAAACGACCACTGAGTTAGTTACATTCTTCCTGCAGTAATTCAATGACCTTGGTTACTAAAGCGGTACTGAAAAGCTCCTCAGCTGTAGTGCTGGCCATACCACAGGACACCAAACAGACGTGCTCCAGTGGAGGCCCTCAGAAAGAACGGCTGCCGACTGAGCAAACCTTCTCCATGTCCACCTCGGGGAAGTGGGACCTTCCACCCTGCTAGCCAGGAGCCTAAATAATGTAATCGCTAGAGAAGAAGTCCATATTTTCTCATGACTTAATTATTTCCTTTACCTACGGTTTTCTTTTTCCAACATGCCAATGCACACTGGCAAGTGAAAACTGTGTCACAAGCAAGCGGGGTGGGAGCTGGAAGTTCATCGTTTGAACTGGTGGTCATTACCACAACAGGTCACTACCACAGAGAGCAGGCAGGCAACTACACCTCGCAAAAGCACCTTGTTCAAATGTCTTGCTCAGGTACTGAAATAATTAATGTAAATGCAGTTGTCATAATTCAGTTTCAGATTTTAGCATTCTGCTAAGATGAAAGGGCACTATTTTCACACCATCTGCAAACTCAGGAAAATAATGCAGCAACAGCCTACTGCCTGCCTGTGTTTTCTTGTTTTTCCTCCCAAGAGCGTGGAGATAACATCCAGCTCTCTGTAGCTGCTCGAGTGACAACAGCACTGTCACTAAGATAGCAACATTTAGTTGATATTTGCTTGATGCTCATAGCTGAAAAGCAGCCAGTAAGTGACTGTGGGAGGCGTCACAGAGGTCGGCCCAGAGAAACACCTGAGAAGCTTCAACGGTACCTCAGGCACTGCTGATTAACAGCATCCATTAGGTGTCAGGCCGCAGCTAGCAGAGCTCCTCCGCTCCTTGGTGCTCAACAAGGGGCAGATTTAGAGTGGGGAGAAAGAAATTGTAATTAAGGGGCCTTGCTTCTCTCCTGAGCCTGGATCCTGTTTCTCCACGGTGGTGCTGGAGCCCCTGGCGACGCTGTGCGGGGCAGGATGCCACCTGCTACAGCAGCGAGAGCGTGAAAGGGAGACGGGCTCTGCCCTGCAGCTCTGTGTGTCACGATGCAGCTCGCGCTAGGGCTGAGGATCGACCCCAGGGAAGCTCTGGGCAGGCAGCATGGAGCAAAGGGGCAGGCAGAGAGGTAGGAGAGGGAGGGAGGGAAATTTCATTTGTGCCGAGTACAGCAAAACTCTCGAGTGCCGAGGAACTTATCCACCTGTAAGGATGAATTTTCCTCTCTGTATAATCCTCCTCACAGGCAGAGGTAGAAACTGCCTTCCACGGGACACGTAGGGAGATTCACAGTGTGCCGCTTCATTTACTCAATGCAAAGTCACTCCTTTCTGTCAGGTTGTGCAGCAGTAAATATAGCTCAGCCCTTTCCCATGCAGCTGGGACTCCGTCAAACATTTTTTATGGAGTGTGAAAGCTAAGAAGAAATACAACTCTCTCGGCCTTAGTAATGCTAGATCTACAGATAAGCCAAGCTCAGCCCCTCGGCACAGCCTCGCTATTGTTGCGGCCTTGAGTTTGTGACTTTAGGACAGACACACTGGGAAAAGCTATTAAATTAAAATTAGGCCAATGTCATACAGTAGTTTTTCAGAGTTCCTTGCACTGTAATACCAGTGAGTGCACCCTGTGCTCACAGCGCTTTTGTTAAAATCTCTGTCTTAAGGCTTCCTTGGCTAGGAGACTCTCTCCAGCCCTAGCCCTCTTTCTTTCTCCTCTCCAAGTGCTTTTTTTGTCTCTCCATTCTCTTCAGGGACTCATCTCTCACTGTTTGCATCCTGTATCCCTCTGTGCCTGTAGGGTCTCTTCTTTTTCCTCTGTTCCAATAGTTCCAAGGTCATTCACTGCTCTTAAGGGAACCTGGCTTTTTCTTCAGTCCCCAGACATCAGACATCTCTGGACCCTTCTGTCTATTCCTGTCTATCTTCCTTCATGGTTTTCCCTTTCAATTTGCAAACCCTTCACTCTAACAAGTTTTAAGCAACAATATTTCAAGGGAGCGGACAGGAAATTCCCATGCCCATAATTAAATTTCACATGTAGAGCTGTGCATGCCTTAGTGTCCACACTGACAAATACTTCTCATAATGAGCCACAGCTAGTACAAATCAAGTGACACAAAAACTAAAATGATTGGAAAGAAAAGAATGTGACTCAAATACGTAAGTCCTTTCTTTTAACACAGAGAGCTTTTCATTGTTAAAAAACATGCTTGAATGCAGCATTCAAAACCTGAACAAACTGATTAACCAGGGACCAAGTCAGTAAAGGAGTAGCAGTGCTCTGTTATCAGATGAGAGGCCCCTGTTTTGGAATGACATCGGCTGATGATAAATGGCTGCATCATGGCTATGATGCCACAAGTCTCGGTGGAACAATACCAGCCACACTGCCCTTATTGACAGCTGCACTAAAACCTCTGCAAACAAGAATTGCTCCAGAAGGCCATTTGCTCCTCTGCTGCTGTGAGGGCTGCTTGGGGAATACGCGAGGTCGCTGCGGATGCATGCGGAGCGAAGGGTGCTCTCACGTGGGGCCTCGGCGTGCAGCCCCCTGCCCGGCCGGGGCACTCACAAACGTCTGATGTGGGACCGGGTACAGAAACTCTCCTCTGCCACAGGACAACACCTCTACCAGGTGGCTCAATAAACAGCCAGTGCAGTCACGCCAGCAAAGGCAGCACATCTCCTACCACCTCCCCCTTAAGAAAAGGAAAGGTCATGATGATCAGCTAAAGGGTTGGACGTGAAAGGGCAAAATACTATTGAAAGCAATAAAAGCTGTACCTTTTATGTTCTTCTGAGCAATTTTGTGTTCAAATTCTTTCAGTGCACATCGGAGGAGACAAAGTAAGTCCTTGAGGTCCACAGCTGTCTGTGTGCCATACCATGGTATTTTTCATGAATTCCACCTTATGGCTGGAAACAACTCCTTATTTAATATAACAGTTGTTTCACAACTGTTTTTGTTTTCAAGTTTTAAGAACTTGTGTCTTTTCTCCTGCCCCCTTGTTTTAAATAATATATAAAAAGAAAGGAATGTGAGATGTGTCCTAGGCTTTCCACAGTCTCAGAAGAGGGATATTGTGGAACCACCCATTTGTTTTGCTGCCTTCACATTTGAGACCAATTCTCTTTTCAAAAGTCCCCAGCCTCTCTATTATCAAATCACAGCCTCAAATACACCACATTTCCCACTCCTTCAAGTTCTGCAAGAAGTACAGCTTGCCTTATACAAGGATTGCTTTTTATTTATTTATTTATTTTAATGCCGCCAGTGAGGAAGATGGTTGTCGGATCTTCCATGCCATGGAATCTTCCATGCCATCTTATTGGCAGAAACTAATGTCTAAAAAAGCAGTCAGCAACACTAGAAATACAGACCAGGCAAAATAAAATATTGTAACCAACTCTCATTTCATTGTTATGTTATTCCAGGGACCCCATCAAATTATTACCACTATTTATATTTTAATAAAACTTACAGGGCTCATTCTACTTTCAGGTTCCATGGTGTTATATTATATTCACATACAGAACGTAACACTGCTCTAAAGCTGTTCCAAATGAAAAGAACTGGGAGAATTTGACAGAGTTTATTACAAAATATTTTCAGGCATACACTCATTTTAAATGTCCTTTTGTAGCCACTAGTATCAGAGAAAAAAAGACATGAAGGCAACCAAGAACATCATTGTCGTAAGAAAAGAACAGGGCAAAAATCCAGTTTTGATTATCCCACACGGGTGACAGAGACGGCGCTGCTGCTCACTTGAGCTGCCTCTCCCCATTCCACAGGCAGCCCAAGGAACTTTCTTCTTCCAGCTACACCGAGCAGGATGGATGTCCGGACTATTTTAGTGGCCCTTTGTACCCTCGGGTTTTGCGCACAAATGGCAACAGGCAGCACTCCATGCAGAAGCGCATTCACACGAGCAGAGGAAGCATGTAAACTAGTGCTGGCTTCAGAGCATCAGAAAGAGACCGTCAGCCTTCAAAATCATTTGTGTTTGTTACAACCTAATAGTCTTTTAATAGGATAAAAACAAAAAGGTTACTGTGGGGAAAAAAAAAGGATTTGTACTGATGGGATTTATATTTCCCTTTTAAGCATAATAATTCCTTTTAGTACTAAGTATTTTTTTCTTAAAGACATTATAACACTTTCTGACTGTTAGAGCAGGTGAGAAACAATCCCCATTATCTTCCACTGGGTGCTTGTAAATGTAATGCAATTTATTATTACTTCAACTTTCCAATAAAACGGAATGAGTACACTGATTTTCAGACAAAATTCCTTATTCCCTAACAGCCGCAACCCTTAAAAATTTAAATTTAGGTTTTTTTCTTCAGAGCTGAAATGATCCCCAGAAGTAAAGACACATGTCCTTTTTCATACAGACATATATATAAACATCTATTCTGTTCTTCAGTTTTGCTAAAAAATATACTAGGAATTTCATATATCATTAGCAGTTTTCTCCTAAAAGAGATATATCTTCAGCAAAGATATTCTTCTCTCAAAACTCTTTTAGGCATTGGAGATACAAAAGCACTGATAAATAAATCAAAACCAGTTTCAATCTCTACATTTTTTACGAAAGATAAACAGGAAGATAAATCTTTAAAGACAGACATCGCAAACATTATTAAGCTTTCTTGAGGCATCATGAAGAAAGAAAGAAACAAACAAAATCCTCTTGTTTTTCACGTTACTTTTAAAGTACTTTAATTGAAAGGTAAATCTTTAGATACCTACAATTAATGCTGTGTTAACTGTCAGGTTAGAAAAATATACTGAGATTTTAACCAAATTTCAGAATCTGAAGAAAATTTATGGAAAACATGGGGGAAATATTTCAAAATATGATGGAGTGGACCAGGTTTCACACTGCACCCCTTCCTTGGCCCAGTTCTCCAATGACGTCTTGCCCAGTCTGGCAAATCCTCCAGACACTTGAGTTAACCTCTGACACAGCATCTCCAGAAGGAGATCCAAGCAACTTTACTGAGACCGTTATTAAGAAAGAAATGCAGCAACTGCAACACTGTGTCCTTACCCACCTTTCTGTCAGGTCAGATTACGGCACAGGGCAGAGAGAGGCATCGTGGAGACCAAAGGATCCCAGAGCGCTGGTGCTCAAGCAGAGGCTGACGCTTCTCTCCGAGCACCTCTGCCACGTGGCCCAGCAGGAGGAGAAGGCAACCGCACAGCAGCAGGGCTATAAGGGGAGATGGAGTAAATTGAATTAACAAAAACCAAAGGGGAACAGCTTATCTTCCTGCACCCCATCCTGTGCCTTCCTGAACTGCCTGGAGAGCGTTCCAGTTACAACCAGCTACACTCACAAGTGAGCTTGCCAGAGGCTCATCTACATTGCGGGCAAAAAGTACTATGGAAAGAAGTGCTGAGCAAAACTGGCCCTGATAAAGAGCCAAATAGAGCCATGTACTCGTGGGCTCTGCCCTCAGACTCAGCACATCTCCACTTCTAAATGTATCTCCACATAGATACAGGCCAGGGGAGATGGGATGTGATCACTGTGGGAATGAGTGTGGGAATCTGCCATGATAACAGCGTGGCCTTCAGCCACTATCATCCCCATGGTGGACTTTAAACTGTCTCTCCCGTACTGATCTTGAATAACTTGCTATTTGAAACATTGCCTGATTGCAATAGTAAATGATAAAACTTGTACTTATTAAAACAAACAAAAAAATATAGTGATTAAATGTAATTATTTCTACAGCCTAGACATGTACCCAACATGTTTATCTCAATACAGGCATGTACGGATCTCAGTCAGATGGGCAAGAGGAACATGAAGAACTGATTGACATTGCAGATGGCTGTACGAGCAGGACCAGCTCCTATTTTCAAATCATTCTTACTTCTTTAGCACTCTGAACTGCTATTGTTCATGTTTAATCTCAGCTCAGATGGGAAATCCTTTAAGAGTGTTGACCATCTTGTATGATTATCCTTAAAATGATGAAGTATGGGAGGAAATTACAACTTTTATCATCTAAGAATTAAGAAAGGTCTTGGATGCCTCAGGTAAAGTTTAAAGTCTATAGTTAGGGTAAATATCACTACCCTGTTCCACAGCTCCTCTGTAAAGAAAATGGTAGAGTGGTTTATTGATGTATGTCCAGGCGGACACAATCTAATTCTGTGTAGCTGCAGACATACACGCAGCTATATAGGAGCTTACTGCATGGCTCCCCAAGCATGTATCGTGTCAGAAAAGGATCTGGTAAGACCAAGACTGTTCTCATGGAGAGCAGAGGCAAGCTAATGTTCCCGTAACACACAATGGAGAAGTCTAGTACTCTACTAGCCTAGAGCCACGCATAAATACTGGTGCCAGACTTTTGTAAGCAAGCAGGTCAGGTGGGGCAGTAGTGTTTTTAATTTCACAATACCTGTGCTTAAAAAAGCCCTTACATTTACATGTGCTTTTTTAATTTGCTATTTTGCTAGCAGAGCAGATCTTACTGCCTTTTCAAGAATAAAATGCAAGCAATGGGTCATAAAAACACTTGAGCCTCTATACTCACTGACGCGATTTGTGAGTGACAGCCCTGCAGGGGAGGCAGCAGATGAGCTTAGGCTTTGTGGGTGTGATCCCGAATGAAACACTCGCAGCCTCTACTGCATCCTCTCAGCCCAAGGAAATAACCCAATCGCTTAGACAGCTTTTCAGACGGAGTTTCCAGGGTAGGGCAGGTCTTAAGTTTGTGAAGAGAATTCAGCTTCTGACGAATATGTCTGGAAACCCATTAAGTAAACAAACACAACCATAATAATTTGTTGGCTGAAAAGATTTTACAGCTGTAGCTGGCACGGGAAGATTTTACATATAGCAAACGCTTTAGCAGTTTCTGATTCCTCCCTCGGCTACAGCAGCTGTTTCCTCGTGCTATTGCATCACCCTGCTGCTGGAATATTATTGGCAGTAGTACCGTGCACTGGAGTTTTAGTCCCTTTCTCTGGGTCAGTCCTTTATGTTTTTCCCACTCTGAAGGTTATTTATGCAACTGTGACATGCAGTTACAGTGAAGTTGGCTGCAGTGAATGGAGTGTGGGGCAGTGGTAAGTCCCATTCCAAAATCATTTTGAATTCTAAAGGCTCCATTTAAGGGATAATGATGGGAGCAAAGGGCATTTCTTCAGGATTAATCACTGGCTGGGTGAGATGATAGCCCAAGGCAAAGCCACGGGCCATTAACCCCTGCAGGTCACCTTATCCCTACAGGAAATGCATGAGGTCAAGTTCGCTGTTGCTATTATAAACTCTTGCTGGAGAAAGGGGTTACACTCCTATGTTTATATGTGTCTTCCATTCCCATGTTTGCAATGATACTGGATAGCTTTTGGCAGTGCCTCTATATTGTACCATGGAGAGGTGTAATAGCAAGTTCTATTGCTATACTTGATGCCAAAGACACAAGCAGATTTTTTTAATGTTTACAGGAAGCATTCAAGGTTCTTGCTAAGGAACAAAAAATGAAATGACAGAAAAATAGCACACAAAAAAGACTCAAGAAAGTGACATTAGACAAAGGCATCCATTCTTTAAGTAGTATGAACTGGAACATCTCTAAAGCCAAAGGGACTGGCATCAAATACCACCATATATAGGACATTACACAAAATAGAAGTTTGATACTATTGCTAAGCTAGATTTATATCCTTATGAGAAGAACATTTAAAAGTGGTGCACAAATTCACTGTTGTTCAAATATTTCACGATCACATAAACTTTAGTTAACTCCAATAGTTTCTAGCCAGGACACCAGGCAAGTATCTTCAAGAAACCTGCTGCAATAACACTTTTGTAGTTATATGGAAAAGGACAGTGGGAATTTTGCCCACTGGGAAGTTTTCCTAATGCTAACATGAATCTGAACCACAGAGACCAGACTTGCATCCAGAATGAGACTGTGCAGGATCTTCGGGATATTCAAATCTGAAGACCCATCTCAACATCAAGAAAAGGAGAACACTAAAGGTCAACAAGAGTTGGGTTTGTATGCTTCAGGCCTGCCAGAGACTCTTTGGAAATATACAAGAACCTCATCTTTCATAGGAGAAAAAACAGACCTTAGCCCTTTGCTAGGTAAGTGCATTGGGGACATGAGCATTTGTAAACCTCATCTCCTGCTGTGTTTTTTTCACTTCTTCCGTGCCTGCAGTGAAGACCTTTATCCACTGGGGATGAACTTTGCCGGGATGAAGCTTGCTCTCTCTAGCCAGGTCTTCCAAGAGGTGGAGCAGGGCTCACTCTTTTTATGATGCCATTACAGTTAGCAGCAATAATCCTTTCTGTAAGAGAGTTTCATGATTAAGAACTTCTACAGGAAGAGCAGGTTTAAGTTACTGCTCCATAGACTGAAGGAAATTTAGTCTTCTCTTACCCCACAACTGCAGAGCAATTTTGTCTGGGGGCATTTTGCCTCTTTAAGACAAAATTCAGCAAAGACCTGAAGATCTACTGAGCTACAGAAAATGAGCAAGAGCACGTCTCTGTACCCAGTGGTTGAGGTAACGCCTGAAATGAGGAATTTTAGATTCCAGTCATTGCTCCTGAAATCATTGCTTCGTTTTACTCAGTTTTTACTACAGGTAAAATGCCTGAGCAGCCATGCGGCAGGATGCCTTCTTCTCCATAAAGTAAACTTCCCTGCAGTGAATAAGTGGGATGTTTTACCCCGCAATAGGCCTTCATCTCGCAGACTGTCCCGATACCCTGCCTTGGAGACAGGAGCTCAGAAGGCACCAGTGCTTATTGCAGCCTACACATCTCACAGAAGGGAAGGAAGCTCCTTCCTGCCCAGTCAGCTGCTTCACTCTGGAGAAAAGAGAATTTTCAGATGCCCTCCTCTAGTGCTCCTGTTTTCCTAAGGTAGGCGGCTCCCTCACCATCACATGCGTTTGTTTATATCCCATTTTGAGGCGCCTACCGCTCCTCACATGCTGTGTACAGAGTCTAGACATCTAATACATGGCTCTTATTTCCCTAAAGAGTTTTAAAGTAGCACAGGAAAACATACTTACATCATTTCCTCATTTCAGACCACTATACTTTGCAGTCTTAATGTCCTTTTAATGAAGTTTTTGGGTGTAATACAAACATGCAAACACTTTAAACATATGGTAATAAACTGCAAAGTAAATATAATTACAGTAGCTCTCACCAAATGGAAAGCTTTTTGTTTTATTGTTAATTGACTAAAAGGATTTTCAAATGCTCAACAGAAAACTTTGGTATCAATATTTAATAGAGAACAGTAATAAAATACTAATCATCCTATGGTATTAAGTAGCTAGGCTTTAGATCGTGTGATATGATGATGGAGCACACAACTGCTGATGCCGACTGCGCTCTGATTAAATCCTAAACAAAATTAAAATAACATTAAGATTCTGAGTTAAACCAAAAAGAAAACCTACATCCTCATGCACTTTCTGTACATGTTACTGCAAGGAGAGGCGTGCTGTGTGAGAGAAAGAGAATTGTTCCTCCTAGCCCTGACCCCTGGAAGACGGAAACCAGAGCAGGGCCGACTCCAGGAGGAAACGCACCCCGCTCCATGGGGAGCGGGCTCGGCGGGACAGCCAGGAGCAGGAGGAGGCTCGGCGCAGACGGAGGGCACGGAGAGTCTCCCACCCCTTGTCCTCCCGCACAGGCCGCCTCTCCCTTGCGGCACTGATCCCTGCAGTTCAGCTCGTGGGAATGAGGCAGTTCACGGCCTCGCTCCCTCTTCCTTGGCAGGGTGCTGCCACCGCAGGGGGATTCAGAGCTGCCCACGGTAGCGCTGCAATGACAGGGCGCTGCAGCACGGGCAGCAAGGCTCTGCCTTGGCCCTTACTCACTCTGACACGTTTAATCTAGGGTATAATTCTTTCAGGAATAAGATCAGAAAGTAGGCAAGTCTGAGCCTCTGCCCTGCTACGTTAGTTCTACTCTAATAACTCAGTTGGACAGTACATGTTACTCCAGATTACAGCGATAGTGGAACAAGACCAGCTTTTGTTGGTTGCCTCTATATTATATTTATTTAGCATATAAATCCAGACTACACTGAGAAATAACATGCTCATCATCTCTTCAGTTACATCAACTGACTATTGTAACTTGTAGAGAATGTAATAATGTCTTATGCTTTCAAATACACATGCAAAAACTTTGTGAGGACATATTTATTTACAGCTTTGCATATCTGAACGAGGCAGAGGTTTATTCTTGCTCTTCTAAGACTTTTTAAAGCTTCAACAAAGCTTTTGGGCCACATCATTGTCTACACATATATGTTGGTAAGGGAAACTCAGGCCAGTTTAAACCAGCCAAGAATCTGGAAATGAGAAATGGTTTCCTTTTCTGCAACGAACAATAGTTCAGATGCAGAAGCTGCAGATAAGCATATACGCAAAGTTTTACACTTAGCAAAAAAATCCATTAAACAGAGGAATATGTTTTATGTTGCTTGTTATATTGCTTATTATGTTGCCCAATGACCTCAAAGTAAAATAGCCCCAAATATATTTGTTTGATAAATATTTTCTACCTTCTGTTTATGGTATCTTATTCTCAAACAGGTATTGTGTTTCACTCAGATAAGCAGTCTGATAGATTTGACTCAAGAGAATACTATAGCACATGGGAAAGCAATTCTGTTGCTTTTAAATTCTGCTTCCAGATAATCAGTCATTCCGTCTGTAAATTTTTTAAGAAAAAAAAAAGCCTAAGTGATAGAGAATCACATCTGTTACACTCTACTTAGGTTTTTATTTTTATTCCTAAAACCTGACTTTGAGCACTTCTACCTTAAAACAGTTATGTGAGCCAAGTAAATACTTTACCTAGAGTTACTACATAAAAATATTGACAACAATATGATAAAATGTCATTGAATTCATTTAAAATAGCTATTTGTAATAAAATGTTCTATAATATTTTGCTTGGGGCAATATATTTCCATGCTTTATGAAAATATTAATTCTCATTAAATTATAATGTTCCTGTCTGAAAAAAAAAAAAAAAAAGAGCAGAACTAATTAACTACTTCTTTGCCTACATTAAAGTTATTGATTACTTCTGATGGAGTCCTGTAAATGTTTCTGCTTTGTAAGACCAATGAACTTAAACTCTTTGCAGGAGCACTACGCACGCACACACACGGGCTGGTTTCGCAATGACAGGAACAGGAGCAGATAAGAGAGATTCGTTTTTTCACTTACTTACTTGGGCAAACCTCCCATAAGATGAGTTATTGAGAAACATCAGCCTTCATACTCAGGACATAAGTCAGACCTAACAAAGAAAATTCCCCCATATGAAGGTTGTCTTATTAGTAAAAGTAACAGAATCTAACAAATTCCATGAAGCATCCGATATTTGCTTTTGTCACACATGCTGCTGAATTACATGGGCTACTCCTTTTCTGCATGACAACCAAAACTTGTTTTTGAGACTTAAGTCATAAGCCTTGAAACAAATATTTTCCTTCTCTTACACAAAGAGGAGGAAACAAAAGCTTCTTATAAAGCTTGAGCTTGTGGACAGGATCAGCGCGACGTGTGTCAGACATATTACATGTTGGCCCTTCTTCCCTTCCATGCCAAGGGGAGTCCACGTGCAGCTCCCAGGTCTGTGCCGTGGCCTGCAGAAGCTTTCTGTGCAACTCCGACCTTCTGCAGCTGGTGGAGCCCATACCAGGCTTGGAGCTGTGTTTGGGCAGCCTAGATGGGATTGGAAGAGTAGGATTCAAGATCGTACTTCAACACGGTTTTCTTAAATGACCTTAGATCTAATCACTAGCTCATAGGCTGCTCCTATTTAAACACCTAGCTCCCAGTTAAATCATCGTGATTTAAACACCTATATAGAAGTTAGCAATTTAAATCCTGGAGGATTTGCATTGTCGTGACTTTCTACCTCAGTTCTCATCTGTAAGACTAAACCTCAGCACTTCTCCCCCTCGCAGGAAGGCTGGGCGCCTGCGAGGCTCTCACAGCCGCGTTCCCTGGGGTGTCCCACGTGCGTGCGGCCGGAGCGGCCGGCCCCGGAGCGAGCACAGCCGCTGCCGGAGGGAGCCCGGCCCTCAGCGCGCTGCGGGGACGCCAGGGCACAGCCCTGCTCCCCCGATCCCATGCGATGGGGGGGCCTTCACCTCACTGACCGCACGGAAACATCCGCACCTCAGGCTTAAGGGCGCAGTGTCAATTCCTGTTTTAAAAGGTTACGTGACCGTCTCAGTAACCGAGCGGGAATCCACCTGAAGGGCATCTAGGCTACCACATCCCCGGCGTGCCCTGGCAACAGGCAGGACTGACGCGGCTGCTCTCCCAAGGGAGCAGGGCCGACTGCGGCGGCCGCCCCCGCGACAGGGACGAGCGCGGACGCCGCTAGTGCCGCCTGCTCCGGCGGACACAGCAAGCAAAGCGCGGCGGTGAGGCTCGCAGCGCTGAGCACACCGCGTACACACAGTCACGTACTGCATACAGAGCGCAAAAAACACCTCCAGGATATGCCCACACGCTCACTGGGCAAATAACTGGAACGGATTATTACTGCTCCGAAATTTATTAATTATTATTACTGCTCTGACCAAGAGCTGCTCAAGACAAGTACCAAATGTTTTAATCAATCCACATAATAATTAGAGGATATTAATTAAATAAACTGTAAAAATGTGTAAACCTTGTGAGCTCAGATCATAGTTATTACATTATTTACATTGAGTAAATTATTTCTCAGATTACTTTTTCAGCTTCCTTATTAAAGCATTTTTCAAAGCCTGTTTTTTGCAGGGCTTTACTTTTTTATGTGTAAAGGCATTTTGAGAAGAATAAAATACCTCATAAAAGAAATTAAATAAGATTCCCCAGAAATTAAATAAGAATTTTTAACATTCATTTCTTTTTAATCCCAGCTCAGAAACAGCTCAGTTTGCATAGGGTTCTTCCACAAACGCATTTTTTATATTGTCCATTTGCATGTTGTAAACAATTCATCAGAAATTAGAATGTGCAGCCTAAATTCACAAATATACACAGTATTTCTACTAATTATATGCAAATCTCTGTAATTCAGGCCTCTAATACCCTGGAAAAAAAATAAACTGTTCTCTTCTATGCTCTGTTATCTGTTTTATTCTATGTTAAAAAATCGACAACATTTTGCAGAATGTGCTGCAAAGGCAACATTTTGCAACATGTCCTTTCCTCAATACTTCACCCTTGTTCACTATCCTTCTTTCAGTCTCCCAGTATATTGCACATATACAGCAATACCACTTTACTGGCAGTCCTAGAAATTCATTTGTATGAGACAAGCCCACAGGTTAATGTTTGGATGCACTTTATTAAGCAATGTGCAGGGGGGACAGTGCACAGGGAAGTGAGTAGTTCTGTTTGAGCGCTGTGGTGACTGCAGAAGGACAAGTCTCTACCTGAGGAAATACCATGTGGTTTGGATTTTCTCAGCAGCAGAAGTGGCAGATTGAAGTTAAAACACTCACTTAGAGCAAACTGGACTCTCCTGTGCAGGCGGCCACCACACAGAGTCCTGGGCTCAGGGGTCTTTGGGGAGAGGTGCCCTTTCGGAGGTGCCTGGTACCCACGACCCGCACGAGCATCGCATTCCCAACACTTGGATCTTGCCTGGAGAGCCGCGCCACTGGCCAGGGCTTCCAAAACAGCAGCTTCCCCAAGCATAATGTTAGAAGTTTTTGGAACCATTTGCAACCAATTTTAAAGTTAATTAAAACCAGATTTGCTCTATTCAGTCATTTGTTCTATAACTTTTTAACCTTTTTTGTTTTAAAGTTTGGATTTTTTCTGGATAAGTCATGCATAAACTTTAATTGTAAATAGGTTAACTGAGCTCTGATCTTCCTCCAGCATCTGCTATAAAGACAAACAATTTTCAAAAAGCCAGGCCTAATGTGGATCACAATATTTCAAGGTGAAACTTGTCACTTGGCATTGCCAACAGAGAACCACATGCCAAATCATACAGCTAGTAAATACTAAGACATCAATTCCTCAAAAATTTCCCTAGTAATAGTTTTAGGAAGAGATCCAAATACCCCATCAGTAAATCTTGCCGAATTGGTGATACATTTACAATCGCCATATATTTCAGTTGCCTTTCTTTCCCATATAGTTACACTCCACAAATCTACAAGTTACATAAAGTAGATTTGCCACAAAGGTTGAAGCTATGCTCTTTCCTCACTTCAGAAAAAAACATGGAAAGAAACAAATCATTATTTATGCTTTTCTTTAATATTTCTAGGAAGAAAGAAAAATAAGTTGGCAAAAGAAAACAAAAACCTTTTAGCTTGAGTTTCAACTCCCAAGGCTTCTCCTAACTTTGGAGCCCAATCTTCCCAAAAATATCCATTTCTCCATCTCCCAAGCAGCCTCTCTTATGGCTCTTCCCCCAAATGCACAAACAAGGAGACATCGCTTAAAATTAACCTCTTGTTCACCAGGAACCAATTGTTTTTTTCTTCCTTCATGAGTAGTATATATCAGATTTTAAAAACAGATCACTGAGCTGATTTGGCAGGGAAAATAAAAAAAAAAAAGAAGCTTACTAAAAAAACAAATAGTGAATCTCTAAAGAGGATTTTAAGATTCAACATCAAGGAGACACTCGAGTCTTGTCTTCTTCTTCGGTGACTCCTGAAGCTTTGTGGAGAATTGTGTGGTCTACATTCAATAAATAAGTTTATAGAAATATAGAAACTTCACCATACTTTGAAGATCAGCTAGGAACACAAAATAATCCCTGGCATCTGCAGGCACCTACACACAAGTAGCACTGGAAGAATCAATTCATATCCTGCAAAAGCAGAGGTAACCAACTGCAAAACATGTTGGTAGGTCCCAGAGACACGTAACAGATACTCCAGGAACCCCAAGAAATCTCATGTTTGGGGCCATCATTTGCAGAAAATGTGTCCATTTTATCTAAAAAAAAAAAAAACAGGTTAAAAACATACTGTATCAACCTATGTAATATAAACCTAAGACTAGCAAAATGAAAAAAAAAAAAAAAAAATCACACAAACACAGAGCTAATTTTCTGCCTAGTCCTGAAAGGAGGCAATGATTCACTATTCATTACTATAATAGACACCACTAAACCCTGCTCATGAATGAGGATATATTTTAAATATAAATATATAGATATATATTTAGAACCTTAAACTCACTTTCAGAAAAGCATTCCTAGGTAACACACAATAAACAATGAACTGATTGAAATTTCCTGTATGAAATGCAAAAAAAAAAGAAAAAAAAAAAGCTGGTTTTCAGTAGCTTCAAATCATTGTCAAAAAATATGTATACCATTACTAAAAAAACACGCTGCAGTTTTGTAAAACAGGAGCAGCAGCAGCATCTAGCATCATCTTTTCAGCTTGTAAAAGGCAATGCGTAGAGAAGTGAGTGGCTGGCTCGGAGGCACCAGCACCATCTGTAGCCTCCTGCTCACAGCAGTAATCAATACAAGATTGCCCATGCCACATCCTAATAGGGAGGATCAGCGATCGCTTGTCAGTCACTACACACACAGGAGAAAATGCATATTCTCTGAGAGCACGCTTGCATTTTAACAGTATTCTTCCTTCAGCAACACATCCCAACAGCCTCTTGGGTTTTTCAGTAGTTACTATTCCTACTCTTTAAAAAACCCCACCCTGCCTCATTAGGCAAACCTGCATCATGCAGTCGTATTAGTTTGATACAATTACATCAAGCTGAGTAAGTCTAATTGATTTTTACAGCATACACAAATCTACAGCATTTAAAAGCATCTCCATAATCTTGATACAAATTAAGATCCACAACTCTCCATACGTGGGCAGCTCTCTGGTTTAACAAGATGAGTATACAAGGATGACACTTCCAAATTCTTCTCCTTCCTCTCATTTAAAGAAAAGTGCAGAGTGAGGCATAACAGTGTCCTAAGGGGGAAAGTTTTAAAAAACAGACAGCAATTTCCAGATCCTGTATCAGAAATGAATATATTATTCTCATAAATACTCACTTTCTAAAACTGTTCCAAAATTTACCAGAACTCATATTAGCTTTTTCTTGAATTTAGACAGTACGTATAAAGACTTGCAAAATAGCTACACAAGCAAATTAGTAAAATCCTGTTGTTCTAAAACGTAAAGCTGGATTTGCCCAAGCAGTGGAATCTGATAGCACACGACTCTTTTAACGAAGGCATGAAACGCTGAAGACCAGTGGGCATTAACAATATTGCATTTCTCCTCCGCACGCGTGCGACGCACCGCTCGGTGACGGCGGCCGCGGGAAGACGCGCTGCTTCCCCAGGAGCCCTTCCTGTGTGGGATTCTCCTCCCGCACGCGCTTGCCCGTGCCCAGCCCGCAGCTGTCCTGCGGTGGCGGCTTTACGCCTCAGTGCGGCTCATGACCTCACATACGGCCACTTTCCTCTTTGACATCTTGACATCATCATTTAAAGACTGGCGTTTTATCATGGCAGGTGCTTGAAAGCGGTAACAAAGAAATTGCTTTTACATTTAGAGACGAGCATTTACTAAACACGTTGCAACCAGTCAGCTCCCAGTCTGCGGAAACCGATATGTTCTGGGAAAGGCAAAGGATTTGTGGCCAGTCACTGTACAAACCAAGGAGAAGGAAAAAGCATCTGCAGCTCGTGGTTGAAGCTAGCGGCCAGGGCAGTCGGAGATGAATGAAAACAGTGATACAAAAAAAAAGAATGATCAAAGAATGGTATCACATAAAAGGAAAAGCAAAATATGTCTTTACTTTTTTTAGAGAAAAAAAATGTATTCATATTACATTCATCCCTCAGGCTGCTGGCAAGATGCCCCTACGAACAGATTATATGTTACTGAAAGCAACAGACTGGGAAACACAAATCTTAATAATGAGTACGACGCAGGCACTGACAGGCGGGCTCCCTCCCAAGCCTGCCCGCTGTCCTCGCAGACCGAGGGCTCCCGCCACCACCCCGACCCCAGCGGCCACCTGCACAAGGGCCGCGGCTCGTGCTGCCGCTGCCGCTCACACGAGCTCCGCGGTGCCCGAGCCGCGAGGCGGGACCGGGAGCCGCACGCAGGCGCTCCGAGGAGGCGGATGCCGTCGCCTCAGATCGGCGCGGCGCTGACTATCTCATTACCAGGAAATCTCTAAATCTAGACGTTTTGCTCTGTGAGCGCCTCGAACCGCTGATGCCGCTGAGCGACTCCAGGCCCACTGCATGCCAAAACCTTGCGTTAGCTCCAGGAGGCATGAAAAAGCTTCAATAAAAGGTATCAAAAAGCAAAAGCGAGCGGCTCAGAGAACTCAACCAGCAGCTCCATCTCCCCATGGAAGCCCAGGGGGCCATTGCCCACCGCGCTCAGCGAAGCAGCGCCCAGGCCCCATGGCCGCGCACGTGCGGGGAGGCAGCTGGCGCTCAGCCCCGGCATCTTCAGCGAGCAACCTGGGTCACAGTGCGCACGGCAGCGGCGGCAGCTCCGTTCTGCACCCGCGCGAGGCCGGGGGAAGCGGGACCCTGGCCCTGAGCTGCTCCACCCGACGCTCACCAAGCAGGAGGCCGAGCGGCTCCAACAAGACCTTCCTCTGCCCTAGGCCTCCCGAGCATTGTGGATTGCGATTTCAATCGATGAAACAGTGATTTCATTAAAAAAATTGACTCGTGGTTTTACCAGGGGCCTTGGGTATAAAGTACTCCTTCCCATTGTCATGCTACCATTTCCAGTTTCATTATTTTCAAAATATTAGCGATTTGTATTAAGCCGAGAAAAGAATTCAAGGTGATAAAATAATTTAAAATACTTATTCAAAACAATAGCTGATGAAATTTATTCCATTTCCTTTTCTCAAATCTGTGAAGAAAACATGATAAAAAGAGATTTCCTACAAAGAGCCTTTGGGAATCACTCTGGCTCCTTCGGATGCATTCAGATGCATGTTAGAATGTGTGAGATATTCTGGCACAATTTAAATTTAATCTACACAATTTCTTGGAAAATTTAACATTGGGAACTCTTATCAAGAATAAAAACTTGACTTTAGAAAAACAGAAGTGACATATTTAGGGCTTCTAAGTGATGAAGTAAAAAGCACAAGATAGGCAAAACCATATTTACTCAAAACCATGTTTTTTTTCTAGTAAGAATTGGTAACCTAATTGCAAAATTGCACTGAGGTGAGCTTTTAGCAAACATTCCTGCATTTAAAAACAAAATATTTCCAAAAAAAAAAAAAGTATTCTTATTACTCTATATTCAGATTAATAATTCAAACATTTTTAGATAAATGTTGTATTAGTCAAATTATTTTCAGCCACATTGACATGAAAATAAAGAAGTATATGTACAATGACTGGTCGTTCTATTGCTCTTCACTATTTTTACTACCTCGTTTCTGAATGCTGTCATGTACCTAGACATATAGGAGCTATGAAATGTACTTACAATTTATTGCCTATAATTAATTACACTCACCATCATTTACAAGGAAATAATTGTACCTATAAATGGAGACCTTTTAAAAAGAACTGCATATAACTTCAAAATTATGTGCTTCACTGAACACTTTCACTGTTCCACTTTCACTGAAAACTTCCTTGTTCAAATAGTGAGTTCTGCGACTGGGTCTGTCCCAGGTCCCTGAGAGCTCTGACTTGAAACCAGCTGAAAAAGCTGCATTCTCCAGCACCATAAAGTTAGCAGCTCCTGTGATTTTGTTGTAAGTCTTGAAGCATCTGTTGATTTTCTTAAATGCCTCAGAGTTTGGAAGGAAGAGATTACGTGGAAAACTGAACTTTCTTTTAACAAAAAAAAAAAAAAAAAAAAAAAAAAAGGAACAAAACAAAAAAACCCGTCGCACGGCACAAAACGAAAGGATGTAAATGATTCTTTCCAAATCTCAAGGCCTCAAAATGCAAAAGGCAAAACATTTTCATGACCATGTTTAGTTTCATTGTTGAATTTGTGGCCTGTTTGATATTTTCAATGATGACATTAATAGTAGCATATTAATAATTATATTAATAATGGGGCTTTATATGAAATACTAAACAGTTAAAAAATTCTGCTTTTTATATTCAGACAAAATAGAAAGTAAACCAAAAAAAGGAAGAAAAAAAAGCAGTCATCCATCTCAATCAGAATAATCCTTATAGCTTAGTAGGGCTGAGTTTCTTCTGCATCCATATTAATAATTCGACAAATTCCATTTCTTATGCAAGCCATTGTGAAACGGAGATGATTAAATATAGTGAGGTCTTTGTTTATGTGGATTTGTTCAGGGGAAAACAAAATTACACTTAGCAGCAAACTCCTTGTTCAAAACAGGGAATTTGCTTTTTTTTCAGCTCTTCATGGACTGGGACAACAAACATCCACTAAAGCAGGAAATCTCTTTCCCAAAGCCTTCTTCTTTTTTTTTTTTTTTTTTTTTTTTATTAATCTAAGGCTTCCATTAATTTTTAAATGTGATTTCTAACTTCCCTAGTGCAAAAACGTAGACAATGTGAACCCACACAATGTTGTCTTGTTGAGTCTGTAAACAGACAGAATTAAACAATAGTATTCTAAGTGAGAACTTTCTCCATTCATCTTAATGGACTGTTAATTATGATCACTTAAATGCTCACAGTGTTAACCAGTTCACTGCTGACTGGATTTCACCAAAAAGTGCAGCTCGCCTACTTTGATTTATTCAAACGTAAATTGATGTAAAACTCACAATCAATATACATTTAAATGGATTAAACAATTAATAAAACTGTGAATATGGATTATATAGCCAACTGAAAAATCTAATCATCATCTTCTGAAGATTCTTCTTATTCTTGCTAAGGACTTGAGCAAAGTAGTGTTTACAGCATCAATAATAAAAATGTCGTTCTTTGCAGAGGGTTCTAGAGATTAAAATAGAATGATGGATAGTTAACTAGTATAGTTAACTAATTCATATTGCACATTTTAAGTGATTTGGTGATACGTAATATTAGGAGATAGACAAATGATTGATATATTTTTGTTTTTAAATTCAGAAATTTCTAGGGAGCTATCTGAGTAATCAAACAGAATTTAGCTAAAAAAAAAAAAAAAAAAAAGTAAAATTTGGGAAAAAAAAATCTGATAGCTTTTAATTATTCCTGCCCATAAGTAAATGCTATTAATGGAATTAACAGAGTTACAAATGGAATCCCTCCTCTGGACATCAGTACTGCAGAAGCATCTGTTTGGGGGAAAAAATCATAATGGTTTTAGAATAATTTAATGGACTAGACCAATGTTTAGAGTACAGTCCTGCCAGGAAATACATTTTAAATATTTCATGTACCACATAAATAATAATTTCTAAAACTATTCGAATCAAATTAATTTCGTATCGCTAATTTATGCTTTTCAAAACCTCTGGGGCTAGTTTCTTCTCCCTTGAGCAGACGGATTTGGTGCCACATCCGTGGCCTTGGATTTCGTGACGGCCCCATTCCGCGCTCCCGGGGGCTACGGCAGCGTTTAAGGGATGCACGGCAGCTAGAAGGGACGGGCTCCGTTTCTCCCGTCCACGCCACAGGTTTTCTGTCAGGCCCTGTGGCCGCCTCCGCTGCGTGGAGCCCGGCGCGGGGACGGGCGGATGTACTAGCAACACAGCGTTCGCCTGCGTTTCCGTGTTAATACCTGCAGCGCAGCACCCACCTGCAAGGTGCAAGCTGCACTCTGCTTGCAAAGGGAAAAGCGAGTGTTCCTAACACTTGAAATACACAAACCTGTGTTACACATAGTGAGGGTCCCTGTCTGAGCTAGTGGTTACTGCCACTACAGCTGCTCTGCTCTTGGCTGCCATTGCGATGTAGTTACTCATTTTTCCAGGATGACTGTTGTTTCCAGAGGATGTAAAACAGCCAACACACCAACATATTGTCTAATGGCTAAAACCAACGCCACGTCTGCCAAGGAAAGCAGCCCTGAACACAAAACAGTTTCTGAAAACCCATAGAAGCCCCAAACCGTTTGCGCTCAAGCGTGTGGTCAATTTTCTCGGTTTAAGCCCTTTAAGGCGGCGATATATTTTTTTAAATAATAAGTGGTTTTAAATGAGCAGTCGGGCCCATGTGGTCAGTATGTAATGCTAGCAGGAGCGCAGTATGTGGGCCCGCGCACCGGGCCTACCGCGGCTCGGGAGACCCCCCTGATAGTTACCATAGAGATAGTAGGAGCCACAAAGAGCTTCGATCACATTACTGGCTGGGAGGGGGTCAATTTGTATGCGCGAGCCCTGCTGGGATTGAAAGAATGCAGAGGAGGACAGGAAAGATAATAGAGAGAAAAATAAGTGAAGAGTGAATACAAGAAAAGAGGGGGGGAAAGGAAGAAAGGAAAAGGGGAGAAGAGAGGGAGGGGAACAACAAAGCGAGTCGGGGATCTCGGATGCGAGAGCCGGCGGAGAGACGGAGGGAAAATGAAGAGAGAAGGGGGAGAGGGAAAGCGAGTGAGAAAAATTCATCTTGCGCGACACGGCGCTCTTGTCACTCACTGACAGGAAACGCTGCCTCCAGAAGAGCTAATTCACAGGCATGGAGAGCAGGCAGGAACAGCGGGGATGCCGGCACCACCTGACCTGCGCTGCAGAAACTCATCTGCGAAGGCAGCGCGGAGCCGCGAGGGCAGGCGACGCCGGCCTCGCGCCCGGGAAGGGGCTGCTGTGGTGCCGGGACGGCGCCTTGGCGCTGTGGGCACCCGGCTCGCCCCGAAGCGAGCGGCTCTCCTCTCCTCTCCTCTCCTGGGGCTCATGGAGCGACAAGGGCCACAGTTCCGGCGCTGGCAGCGTTTGCCTCTGGCAATGGGAACTCCTGATGCTCAAGGGGCTGCTCTTCCTTGGGCCGCAAGAAACGGTTTGGGTCTCTGGGAAAGCCAAGGCAGTCTCGACACCTCCGCTCGCGCGGGCTCGCCTGCCCTTCTTGGTACGTGATCTTACACACCGCCAAAGACGCAGACAGACCTTTCCAAACCGCCATGACATCTAGGTCCCTGCTTCAAAAAGGCCAAATAAAATGATGTGAATTGCCGTCTAAAACAGCAGACGACCCAAAATCTCAACCCCCTAGAAATAATTGGCATAGGGAGGTGCAAGGTCTACTGCATCGTCTCCAAAACGCTACTGCTCCTCTGTGCATCGGAAACGCCACGGCCAAAACCTGCTCATCCTTCAGAACAACCCGAACAAAGTCAGAGAGAGGTAACAGGATCCAACTCATAACCATTACTGCTTAAAGAAAATAAATCTGATGCTGTGGCATGTCAGTGGGTTCCCAGAGGTAAAGACAAGAAGGGAAGTCCTGCTTCGGGGCCTCAGCTTGGGCTGCAGCCCTCCCGCTCTCTCACTCGGTGCAGATGCCCAGCTCCTTCGAGGCTGAAAGAAACAAACCCAAGGCTGGCAGGGCAGAAAGCCGATGCTGCAAACAGCAGCTTGACGGCTGGTTTAGGAGTGTTTTTTTTTTTTCCTCCAGAGAATGATCTGTCCTTTTTTTTTTTTTCTCCTTAAAATGAACCTCTCCTCTTTACAGGAAGCATCACAATGTTCTCCGCCTTCAGAACACGTCCACTCAACATCCCTGAGACTCAGATAAAGTCCCCAAAACTATCTTACAGAGAAGCCTATTCAAGTATGTTCAATTAAAAATAGCATGGATTTTGGAGAGCAACATTGCCCATCTGCAGTATCGTGCATTCAGGATATTACATGGACAACCTAGAACTGACCATGCAAAGTGTTTGTTTATTTTTAATTAATTACTACTATTTTGTATCATTCCACTTTTCAAGCCAACTGTCAAAACATCCATACCCTAGATTTATCCCTCATGTATTACGACCAAAATCAGCAGTTACCCTGAGTTCAACAGACTCAACCTTGAGTTAAAAGCGCAGATGTCTGAGTAACAGTAAAATTACTGAAATATGTTTTAAAAGCCTCTAGAAATGCTGTAAAGCAGTGTTTCCATGTGTAATAGTTGTAGCAATTTTAAGAAAAATCCATTATGATTTTAGTTTTAAAAAGTCCTTCAAAGAAACACAAAGAAAACCAAAAACAATTTTATTCAAGGACACAGTCTTAGCATAAATGTGTACACTGTACCAAGAAAATCACATCTAGAAAATTGGAAAGTGCCTATGTAGGAAAACCCAAAGTTTCTTATGCATCATCCAAGCTCCCACAATCTCCTGTGGAGCATAAGAACTACCCTTTTTTTCCTGGTCATTTATAATACAGAAATATTTGTAAGAGACAGTATTGACCCAGCCGATGGGACAAATTCGTTTTCTGTTTCCAAACCGCTACCTCTTCACTTATCACCACCACACACATCCATGGATCCTCCATTAAACAAGTCTAGTAGTTCCCCTCCAGCCCCAGTCCAGCCCCAACAGCTCATCGACCACTGCTGAAGCCATTAGGAATTTTAGGAACGACGACTAACCAGATGGGTCCTCATCTCCACATCCCTTACGATTTTTTCCACTACAAAAACAAACAAACCCCACCCTTTACAAAAGCTGGGCAATAGACCCCAAATGGTTGTTTCAGCACTAACAGGAACTGGAAACTGAAAAATCCTGTCCAGTCAGTAATTTGTGCAGTTCTCTTAAATCTTGAAAACCGGGCAATACATTTTGTAATAATAAATCTTTACTGTAGGCTAATCTTATCTTCTTTCTATGATAAACTCCTAATTATTACCTTCCCAGACAGTATATCTATGGTTTTTAGGTGTGTGACAGTAGTAAAAGACAGTGCTAGGTCTTATGCCTTTAAAAAAAAAAAAGAAAGAAAAAGGAAATATTTTAGGTAGGTTTGGTTAGGTATATAGAAGAAACTTATTTTTAAAGCTATGAGAAAAAGGTTATATAATGGAACAAGTTACAAGGTAGGAGGGAACTGTTCATAACAGAGAAGTCATGGACAGTCATTGCTGTTTCTGCGTGTGTTAGACTGACCTCTGCAGAGAAGCTCCACTTCCTTAAGAAACTTCTTAACAACTTAGATTATCCAAAAGAAAATTTAAAAATACTTTTTTTTTTTAACCTAAAACTGGTGAAAACCATAATGCACTACTAGATATTAAAACCAAATGAATATATATATATTTTTTTGGTAATTTTTTGTCTAGATACAGAACTTTGTACATCATTAATTACTTGTTTTATATTCCGTTTATTTTCAAAGTACAGAGGGCCATCAACCATGTGAGGCCCAGCAGGATCAAGTGCAGTGTTTCATGGCACACAACTTTTTTGTATGGCTTCCACTCTGCTGATGCTAAGCAAATTACGGAAAATATTTAAGATAATTTTTGAGCTTCAGAATATTTATCTTGCCCAAGAAAAAAAAAAATGCCAAATAAACTATGTCCCCAAATAAGACTGATGATCTGAATTGTGAACAGCAGCTACTTAAATAGAATTGTCTCTTCTGAATGAGCTATAGAACAAGAAATACTTAAGAGAAATAATGTGGCAAGTAATCTGAACAATAAACGTCTGGAAAGAAAAAACAGAAATGTTTGCAGGCAATCTGTGAACTGAAAAGGAGACCAAAACTGATCTCTGTAGGTTTTCTAACATTTCGTGATGCCACTTCACAAGGACCGTTTTGCCAGCATCACCCATTTAACTACATTGATTTCTAAACCGACATGGTTACAAAGAGCCCTCAGCTTGTCCAGCCAGCGATTCCTTAATAATATATGCGCTGTTCTGCTGAGCATTTAGGAGTTGTTTGCAGAGCCTGGCGTGGAAACGACCCAGCAAGAACGCAAAAGATCAGGCTACCTCTCCCATTCAGAATAAAATCCAAAATCATGAATTCCTAGGGCCTCGGTTTCCTGAAAGCAGATGGATTTTTCTTGCCCTTCCAGATGGAACAGCTTGCAGTGTCCCTGCATCCCTCGCTCTGCTCACCTGTATGCAGCAAGGCAGAGGCTGATTCTCACATTTTGTCACTAAAGCTTATGATACTGGCAAAGGAATATGTTGTTTAACAAAGAAAAGGACTGTAAGACATTCCTATATAACAATCCTTTAGGTATATTAGACATATACGTATGAATAAAGCTTTATTTTATGAAATATATTAATGTGTTTCTCCTTTCCTATGAATATATTTCAGGCAAATGCATCTTCTGAGAAATCATTAATGTTTGTAAATTACTTGGATTAAATTTCTTTGTCCTTTGCATTTTACAGACAAAATAAAAAGGTGTTCCTCTCTAATCTTTTTTTGCATTACTTTTCCTCTCTGGAATACTACATACCTTTCCCACACAATCCAGGGATTATTACATTTAAGAGAAATCCCTTGCTCTTCACATTAAAGAAAAACATATATACATACACACACATGTATATATAGCTTTCCTCTCTGGGCCCTATAGTAATCACAAAATTCACAGGCTTATTTAATCTAGTTTAAATTTTCCTAGATAATATTAGCAATCTGAGTTTTGTTTCTGTGTTTAGTATTAGACATGACATTTAAGAAGTCAGTGTCAGCTTTTCAAGGCTGCTGTTTCCAAACCATACTTTAAAAAAACCCACAACTTTTAAAGTTTTACTTCTGATGGAGCTTGTCATTTCTGTAATTTTGCTCTGCTTTTCAAAAATCCTACTCTGTTGAGATTTCTGCATGACAAAATGACAATTAAGCTGCTTAACTTCATGGTGCTTTCTGAAGCAAATGATCTCAAGAAAAGCTGTACAGATGATAAATATCATCTTTCTTATCAAGCCATAAGGAAAGGATGGCACTAAAAAAAATAAAGCAGAAATGTTCTGGTACACAAGTAAATCTATATTAAGGTATAGAAATAATCAGGAATTGTGTATACAGCATGTGAAAATATAATAACATTTAGAAATGTTACTAAGAATAATACAGTTCCTAACACAAACCTTATCATTGGCACCTAGAATATTCTGCAGAAAATGACATTTATCCATAAATGAATAAAAACAAGTGGTTCTGCCTTCAAATCCTACTTCTTAATTCTCAGACAATGCTCTCCAGCCATTTCTGCCTTACTTATTAGTTGTCTTGCCTACTTTTTTATCAGAGTTGTTTCTGCTGAACTGATCTGCAGAAATACTGGATCCAAAGTAGGCAAACAGCAAAAAAATAAAATAAATAAATACACAAATAGCCTTGTGAAGCAAGCCTGAGCCTGGGAATCTCAACCACTGGTTTATTGTCTCGGTGTTTACCACACACTTCCATCCACTGCCCGTGTTGCTACTTTTTATTATTATTATTTTAAAATATGTAAAGGCCTGAGCAGCACTAATGGCCTTAAAATTCTTGGTTACGAAAAGAAAAAAAAGAGCTGTTTTGCAGTTCTGTGAAAACAAGTGACATTTGAAGCCAGCATGATGTATTTGTTTTCACCATCAGTTTGTTAAAAGAAAAAAGAAAAAAAAAAAAGGAAAAATAAAACAAAAAAAGGAGGGGGGGGGGAGGAAAGAAGGAGGCAGAATAACACAGCTGTTAATCCATTTTAGTAAAAGTGCAAAAAAATATCCTGGGGACGTTCTAATCCTAATTTCAGCCTAGAGTGATTTTTATGGCCAAACAATGAATCTTTAGACTAACAGTTTATATCACGAATACACAACTAACTCTCAGCCCAGGCCCCGGTCCAATTTCCAGGGTAATACGAGGAATACCTCCTTCGCCTTCAGTGACAAAAACAACACAGCGTTGCATTAGAAATAAAAAACCTTCACAGACTTTCCCGTGAGCGCAGGGCGACTCTCTACGTCGAGCGAGCCCTAGGAGTGTTTCCGCGCATTGCGTTTGACTTATCTCGAGGCAAACGGATCAATACAAACCGCGGGCGAAGCCGCCCGCCCCCTC
>JAWLRI010000942.1:1505763-1532421 GCA_034781795.1 Crypturellus tataupa | reverse complement strand
CGTCCCTGGGTGGGCTCGAACCACCAACCTTTCGGTTAACAGCCGAACGCGCTAACCGATTGCGCCACAGAGACCGCCGCGAGCTCCGGCTCCTGCAGCACGGCCCGTGTGCTGCGCCGCGGCCCCGCCGGGCGCGCGCACATGGCAACGGCCTGAGATAGTGTCTGCCGCTTGCAAAATGCCACGGGAGGGGACAGAAAAGAGTGCAACTGGCAGATTCTCTTCTTGCCACCCAGGCTCTAACACTGATTCCCAAATATTCATTGCTCGTGGCAACTCATTTTCTGTGAAATAAATTCACAAATCAAAAGCTAAAATAGCTTCACCGTGTGTTGCTAATTCTCCCGTTAAATATACAAGCCAAAATGTAATTCCCAATTGCTCTATTAATGCATTTCAAAGTATTTTCAATTGACTGCATTATTAGATTATTAAAATTAATAAATTAGATTATTAAAATAGGCAGTATGTTACTGAATGTATATGCTAAGTTATGTTTGTCTTTCTAAGCCTCTGATAACAGCAGTGCAGAAAAGCTAATGCTCCCATTACTTCACCAAAACTTACTTCAAATACTATTTTATAACAAACAAAAGTTTCCACACTGAAATGAGAGCAAACATTTTCCCCTTTTCTGCCACAGACTATATTGTCTGAATCCTTCTGGAAATCTTACATCAGCTGCTGATCTTTTTCTCCTTACGACCCCATGCTGCTCTATACCCTGGCCTTTCTCTAAAAGCCGTCACCTTAGGGCCGAGCAGGCTCATTACACAGGGCGTGAGCTGGCTCCCTGCCCGCACACCCCCGGCACCACCAAGTTCCTGACAGACCAGGACCAAGAGGTCTCATCTCCCTGCTGAAACCAAAGAGTCTCCAGCAGCACGAGCAAGAGCTGCTTTCTCCAGCTCTCGCATTTTGTACGTTACCTCGGTCAGGCTACCACAGAGCAACTTCAGCATGACCACGTACTGCCCACGGCTCTGCCTCTCCAATCTACTCCATGTTCTGCAAGACTGAAGAAGACTGTACATATAGATGTCAGTATTATCACATTACTGCTCAAATCTTTATTGCAGATCCTTGGTACCTTTCTGAAAAGCAGTTTTTAAAAGGTGTAAGAGAAAGATAAGACATCCAAACCCTCAACAGTAATGAAAACAATGTTTTAAAATGACCTTTTCTATCACGCTCGTGCGGCATATGCTGTCTTGCCTGGGCTGCTGCTATTCTCAGAGCCAGGAGAATCACCCATGGGAATCCCTTCTGTTTTTTTTTTTTTTTTTTTCCTGCAAAAGAACAGACAAGCGGTTCTGTGCAGCATTCAAGTCTTACGTTATGCCCAAGCAACATGGATATTCAAGGGAAATACCAAGGAATTGTATGGAACAACAGTCTGATCTGCAGGCCTGGGTAATATTAAGGATTTAAACAAACAAATATTCCCATTGATATTAACACAAGTAAATAGTTTCCAAAATCTAGAGGCTGCATCTGCAGGGTGCTGTGGATGGGATGACAGTGAGCGCGACGCAGGCGCTGCCGTGAGACCTGCAGAGCGCACAGTGCCCCGGGCAGCGCGGCACGCAAGGGCACAACGTCACCGCCACCTCTCCGACCTCATCCCTCCTCCGCGCGTCCCGCGGCCTTCCCTTTGGAGCCTCACCAACCATAACAGACAGAACACGTGCAACGGAGGGCATTATCTGCTCCGCCTGAAATGCTGGAGGGCTGAAGAGGAAAAGAACCAAGCAGGGACCACCCTGGATGACCACAAAGGCCCCAAGCGCGGACCCGCTCTGCACGTGGAAAGGACGCAGCTCTGCCCGACGGAGAAGCACCGGTAACGGCAGTCAGCGGCCAGAACGGGGAGACACTTCACACAGCCCTGCGCGCCCATCAGTTCTTCGCTCTTCCTTTATAGGCAGCTTTCTCCCTTGATACGCTGTTTCTTGGGGATAACATCTGGTTGCTTAATTATTTCAGTATATGGGATCAAAATACCAAATAAGGGAGGGCTGGTATTTTATTATGGATGGTTTATTTATTTTTTATAAAAATATTAATATATATTTATATTATGTAGAAATATAGCATATGTTTAAATAATTGCACAGTGTACATAATATTTAAATCTATTTCATATTTTAAATATTATTCCTATATTGTATAGTCTTATTTTACAATGACTGGAAAAGGTTCATTGCCATAAGACATCCAGGTCCTTCTTTATATAGAGGCCTTGGTTCCTGCATGTCAGAGACAGTTAATACAGGGTAAAGGGAGAAGCTGGGCATTGGTTAGGAATGTTATAAACACAACACTCACTCATCCTCTGCTCAGAAAAGTAAGTCCAGATATTTACCCAGAACAGTTCCACAAATTGTATCAACGAACTACCTAAAAAAAAAAAAGTCACTCATATTACTATAATAGCTTTATAGTTAGATAGTAGGATAGTTTACCCCTACAAACATATGCAGCTACATTATTTATTAGTTATCACTTTTGGTGAACAGTCAGTTTTCGCTATACAACTCAGCCTAAACTACAGAAAATGGCTAGTCACTATAAATTCCAAATTCAGTCTCTTCCCAGATATATCTTTAATTGCTTCTTTTGGAACTGAAGGTTGCAAAGGCATAGCTTAAGATTTCTATGACAAAAAAAAAATAGAGCTGCAAGCATCAAACTATGGAACATATTCCAGAAGGACTTAAAAGGTTGGAAGAATCAGGTATCAGCATTTTTCTTGATCAGTTTTATTCTTTTCATTCTCCCAATAAAATGGATTAAGAGTTTTTTATTATTCTTTTTATATATATATATGTTTAAATACAAGGGTACTTACCATACTTACAAGCTTATTAACTTACTATTCCTTACACTTACACAGACATACCAAAAATATAAAATATATTCATAGGTCTGTTAGCAACATCGGAGAAGTGCTATGACTGAACGACTATCTCTGCAGACAGGATCAACTTACCTTAAAAGTTAAAAACAAGACTGAACAATGGTATTTTACTGATCTCTCCAGTTCAGTTAGCTCTAGCTTGTTCTATAACATGTCCCATCAAAAAAAAAGGCCATGTAATTAGATAAGAAACTCCAGAAATCTTGGGGTGTTTCTAATGGCAGACTGTTGGGTAGCCTAAAAAGTCAATCATTCTCCCAATCTGCACGATCACATTCACCTCAAAGAAAAATGGCATGGGCTGGGTAGGGCTGGGTCACAAAACATGGAGTTTCAGAGATACAAAAAGAGGTTTCAGCTTGAGTTATGTCAAAAATACAGACCCGCCATCACTCATTTGGAATCCGGTCCGCAGTCCTGGCAGAGAAGCCAAGGACCAGCTGGAGAAGACTGTACTCAGAGACACCTGCGCAGCTCACCCGATGCAGCGGAAAGCGCATTGCAATCCCCTGCCATGTAGGTGCTCTGAGCAACTGCAGGGAAGAGCACAGTCACTACGGCAGGCATTTGATCAGCTTTCACCAAAAATATCCTTAATTTTAAGACAGCATTTGAGGGGGGGAAGAGGGGAGAGGAAATGAAAAGAAAATGGTAGCAGTACAAGAAGTGAGCATAATATCAATAGGAATGGTTCTCACACAGCACATATTTTTTCTCAAGCAATTTCTTTTATGTTGGTAAGAAAGAAAGAAATTTCCCGTTCCTTGCAGGCCTTTTGAGAACTGCACTTACCAAGAAAGCTTAAGTGTTCTTAAAATAATGGTGAGTATCATGAAAATAAAAAAAAAATAATGCTGCTGAACTTCGACGCAGTCTCCATGGCACAAGGAATTGTACATCCCTCTGAAACACACTACTACACTGCAGAAAACATCTACTTCAGTTCTGAAGATTATCTTGCAAGTGATTGCACACAAGAGACGTATCTGTCCAAAAGCCAATAGCGGTGTTCTGAGTGGGAAAGCACAACCCAGGTGAGCTCTGAACCCACTACAGACATTTCCAGACATGAGCCTGGTAAGTTCTGCAGACAGCAATCCCAAGAAACCTGTGCTGACAGGCTCAATAGCAAAGACCATTTCTGGAAGCCTTTTTGGAATCAGACTGTTTGAGGAGACCAGCACTGATTTCAGTCATTAGAGCTCTTTTGGGGCTGCATTTACTGCCTCAAGAGGTTCCTGCAGTGCCTCCCAGAAGAGATCACTACAAAAGATGACCCACACAATGCCCAAGAACCACGGAGGACCCAAGAGACCCAATGTGTTTCTTCCAGTTATGCTCATCAGCAATCATGAGGTTAGCAAATTTTTCTAATTCTAGACAAAAAATGGAAGGCTTGGGAGGATATGATCTCCCATCATATGGAAAACAAATATGAATTATCAAAGGTTGGCTACTGCATGATTCTAGTTCTCTCAAATACTTCTAGTGCTAGAAAGCTTCTTCCAGTACTGCTCTCTGGTTGCCCCTTTTGATGCCAGCAACATCATATAGAACTCCAGGCCCACCAATTTTGGTCACCTAAACCTGACAAAACAACAGCAACAAACTGTGTCTTGCAGTTATAAGAGGAATGATTCACAAGAGGTTCGGTTTGTTCCCTCAGAGGATTACGTAAGAGACATTCAGAATATTCTTAGTAATAAGTAGTAGAGAGAAACTAAGGGATACATCCATCTCTCTCTCTCTCGATTATAATCACTCCATTTTCTTCATATGGTAAAGGAGACTACATAAAAAATCAAAAATTGTGCTTCTCAGAATTCAGTTGGATGGAGAAAAAAAAATCATGAAGTTTAAGCATACCAGTTAAAGGGAAAAGGGGCACCTCCCCTGTTTTGTGAAACTTTATGATTGCTTAACATAGATGGGAATATGCCTGATAGCTGAAATGTTTAAAGAGAGAATAATAATAAAAAAACTTTTAGTTTGCAAACTAAACATACCTTTCTTAATGTTAAATCCAGAGAAGTATGCAATACAGGTAAGAGTATGGACGGTAAAAGACAAAAAGCACTGAGAGACTGACTGAAAAAAAAAAAAAAAAAAAAAAAACCAAAGAGTAGTGGGAGAGAAAACATTTGTCTGGTTAAGAAATCAGACGAATTAAAGTCAAAACTAGCTTGTTTTTCAGATGGTTCATATTTCTGACTGACAGCAAAAGAAGGTGAGACTGCAGAGGGAAGTGACCTCTCCCCAGCTGCTCCTGTCCTAATGGAAGCTGTAATCTGCACAGGCAAGGGAACAGAGGAGGCTCTTAGTGAGTTACTCACAGCTCCCTATCCCCTCCTCCTCCTCCTCTTGGCCCCTGCTTCTCAGATCTTTCTATTAAACTTTTAATAGCGGGGACCCCCTCACTCAGGGCAGCGCTGCAGTCATTCATTAGTGTCCACCTAGGGAACAAATAACTCTTTAGCTGCACTGTAGGTGTCCAGCTTGCTTTGTGCCTGGAGGGGGATTTGTAATCGAAACAGGGAAGTGCAGGAGCAAAGAGAAAAAAATGGGCAATAATAACCCGTGAACTCGCCTTTCATTCAGGTAACACACAAGACACATGTTAATGATTTCAGTTTAAGTACCAGGCGGAGAACTAAGTGCCCACGAACCAGGCAGGAATCACCTGCAATGCCAGCGCGGCCACGCAGGGACTCCATGGGGATGGGGCAGCAAGAGGTAACTTGCTCACCGCACAAGGAATGGTTGTGTATTTCATTCACACGCATTTGCAAAGTCCTTTTTCAGGTCTCATGCAAAAGGTTCAACAAGTGCTTTTTTTTTTTTTTTTTTTCTTCTCAAGTCTTCTGCTCCATCCTTTCTGCACAAGTATATTTCTGTAACTGAATTAGGATAAACTATGTATATGGAGAGGATCTGCTAAGGGCTACACTGTGTAAGACCTTTTCCAGACCTGAAGGTTTAAATTGCCAGGAATGTAAAAATAAGTTTTAATCACAAATAAATTAAAATGGAAGCAAAAGGGAAATTCATTTTATTTTCTATAATTTCTCCCTAAAGGTACATGGATACAAAACCAATCACACAATCCTCATCCAAACGCTCTCCTTCTTTT
This sequence comes from Crypturellus tataupa, assembly GCA_034781795.1. Lineage (NCBI taxonomy): Eukaryota > Metazoa > Chordata > Aves > Tinamiformes > Tinamidae > Crypturellus > Crypturellus tataupa. Next base: position 1,526,371 of record JAWLRI010000942.1, on the reverse strand, counting down.
GCCTCTTTTAGCTTTTTGGTAACTCCTGTCCTCAAAAGGGAGAGAAATCCACTTGCCTATCTTGCCTGTATCTTTGGATGAACACGTCAGATTGCAGTAGGTAGTAGGCAGAGAACAGCAAGAGAAATACAAGAGAAGAAATACCTCTTTAACAGAGAAAAGAGGACTGTAAATACCTTCGAGGACAATGTTTCCTTTTTCATGCCTAAATATTTGCAATCAATACGGCTTCCGTATTTTGCTGGCTAATCAATAATGCAGTGACAGTGAAAGAGATGTGAGGGTCTTTTTAGCAGCTACAAACTGGCAATGATGCTTTGATGGCTCTTACCAAGGATTTATCATTTCTTGGATAATCTCCTGCAGAACACTGTGGGGCCTGAGAATTTAATACATAAAATGGCTGTAGGAAGGAAACTGGACAAATGATTACATTTTATCTTAATCTCCTTATAGCATCATGTATTAAGGAAATCAAAGGTAAAACAAAAGCATGATGCCATGTCAAAGTATGAATACAGTGTATGAAAACTGCTGTTCGGACATTTAACAAAGCTAAGCAGGTCTACAAGAGGCAAGACTGGGCAAGAGTGCTGCAAGGAGTCCCAACCCTGCTTGGCTGACCTGATGCGAGGGACTGCAGAGCGGTTTTATTATTTTTTAGCTATTATTATCAGGCTCTATTACAAACTATTTCAGAGAAACACACGTGCAAAGCTAAATCTCTCCCCCTTTCCATGCACATCCAACCCACTTCAAGAAGGCCACCTCAGTGAATAAAATGAGAACAATTTGCTCTTAAGTAAAGAATCACATAGAGTGCTTAATGAGCAGGGACAGAAGAGGACAATTTTCTAAATTTTAATATATTTTAGTCCAAATCCAGACCTTGGCATCTGGCTCAAACCACCAGAACATTCACTAAGATTGGCCATCCCTGGGGGCAGGGATGCTGCATTCAGACATCTCCACTGCTGCCCAGGGCGGCGCAGCCCGCGCACGGCCAAATCCTCCCAGGAAAAGGAAACACAGGCTGTGCAAGACAGCATCTGCTGGCAATACCAAAGCCCTCCTCCTCCTCCTCAGAGGCTGGGGTGGAGGGCCCCAGTAATTAGCTCAACAGCAGTCAGACAACATGAAAAACCTAATCACTTCAGGTACCATCCTGAACCCAGGCACCCACTAGGGCCTGGAAAGACTGAGATTACTCCTTACCCCTTCTCTCTCTTCTCTCATTACATAAAACCTGTCCAAGTTTCCTGAGATTTGTAATGTAATTATTTACTACCTCCAAGTAATCATTATACATATATGCAATTCCATCCTAATAAGAAGGTATATTAATAAACACACACAACAATATCCCAGTTGCTACAGATTACTGAGCATCTTGCAGTACATTACATCTGTATCTTTGTATTTTTCACAAGAAAACATCCAGCATTTTTAGTTTTTCATAGTCTTGCTGTAAGTGCAGCATCTTCAACATTTTTTTCTCCATATTACATGTTAACATACAGTACATCTGCTTGATTTCCACAAGAAACTACCTATATGTAAATAGAAAATAGGAAAAACATATGATCATATATGGTTTATATTTAAGTGCTGTAGCCCTTTATAGCCTTGTCATTGCAACATTAACTAGCTTTTAGAATATGACAGTAAGAGCATTTTAACAATTACTTTCGTTATGCATTCATGAGTTTGGTATTTCCAAGTTCTCGGATATTTAACCTTTTCTTCCTTGCTGTGTGACGTCCCCCTCTCTCCCTCAAAAAAGAAGTAAACATGAATCTAATTATGCATCTGGAAATTTTCATGTTAAATTAATCAACACAATTGTACAGTTAATCAATTCTCAATGCAATATTCAAGCAACCTTAAAATAGCTAATTTTATGAATTCGTTTCACTTGTTTTTAACATACAATTTGTGAAGCTCATTCAAAATATTGTGCCAAAAATATCTAGCCAAAACACGACAAAATTATGATAAAATTAACAACAAAATTATGGTCTTTTACAAATCCTAAAACCCAGTTCAATGACGCATGTACAGGTTTGTAACAAAAACACTGTCAAAAGACCACAGCAGCCTTTAAGATGAGCATTTCTGCCACCTTTAACAGGCTTTTGCAGCTTGATGAGTAGATATCATCCACATTTTATACAGCCAATAGGCATTAAACCCCTCCCCCCCATATATTTCTCTTAAATTACATAAATTGGAAAATTGTTCATTTCCTCTTCCTCCAGTTCTGTTTTCATGTGTGATGAATTTAAGGATGTTTTGATGAAAACTGGCAAGAGATTATGCTACATACAGATATGCTTGCTGAAAACAATTTGATGAATTAAAAATTACCACAGACTTCAAATGACCTTTTGTATTAAAAATATATCCCCATATTTTTGGCATGTCTTAATGCTTATTAGAATTTGGATCAATGGAAACAACTGAAGACTAAAATGTATAGCATTTGTTTTATATTATTAACTATTTAAGTGTTTTATTTAGAGTTCTTATTACCCCAGCTCCGTATATCTTACTTAGATGAACAATCCTCCATTGGGAAAGTTCTCCAAGGGAGGGCTGCAGCACTGATTCTTTCATTCATATATAGATACTTGATAAACAGGTAGCCAAACTATATGGATTAACTTAGGCAGCAATGCCCTGTTACTGGAGTCACCGCGCCTGCTATCCACACAGCACATAACCAAACAGCACATATTTCAAGGTTCAACCCAAAGCCCTGACAAGATCCAGGAGATCTGCAGGACTTTTGATGTAAGCATTACAATGTCTATACTAATTCCTCCCCAAAGACACAAAGTTCCCCAGCATCATTATACGCATGTGAAGCATAATATTCCAAAATGTAATTCAAGTAAATACAAAGATCATAGAGTGGAATGTGTAAAATTGTGGTTTAGCTCTATGATGAGAAGAAGACTTACAGAAAAATCATTTTCAATCCTAAGCCTACTTTTACACTAAGATTTACAAATTAATATTCAGGCTATGAATTGGGCTGTTTAGATTTTTTTTCTTGAATTTTAAAAATAAACAGCAAAAAATATTTTGTTCATTCTTGTATGAATTATGGAGAATTAGAACTGTCGATACTACTTTCATTGTTAGCACTGAATATTTTGAAAAAAAAAATCTGCTAACACATATAAAAATACTTTTCATAAGGATTTTTAAATAGCATATAAGTATGAAGTGTAATATAAATAGCATGTTTGATACTATATACAATTCATAACGAATATGGCTATTGACAATCTATTTTTCTCATGGACGCACTTGCTTTCTATACATTATGATTTGCATACAAGGTTTTTACACATTGCTTTGCTGAATTTTTAAGGATCCAGTCCTACCCAAAAACAAGCAAAATCCCAAAGATGTACAGTCCAATGCAGCTCCAAAGCTCCTCATCTCAGTAAAGTTCTTTACATTTTTGTACAATCAACCTCTAAAAAGACATCTGTAAAGACAAGTTAAGACTAAAAGACATGTAAAATGACTAAAAAGACATTTGCAAACAGAGTTAAGATTTGTTCACCTACTTCACAGCATGGCATTTTGTATCAGACAAAGCAACAAAGAAAAGATGACTTATTCTTGTGCGCAAACAGAAAATGCCAACTATCATACCATTTAATAGGTTTATTTTATTAGCAGTGTATACTTAAGGTCTTTGGTACAAGTTTCTTTTGAATGATGAGAGGTTGGTAAGTTTTTACAAGATAATAATCTGCACCGCAGCAATTCTCCTACGGTCTGTAATTACCCAACTGTCCACTATTTGAATGACAGCAGCAAAATACCACTCACTGTTAGCTTATTTTTATTTGTAACTTGTACCTTAGATAAAATTCCATTAATTGCAAGGAAAACAAATTGCTTATTCAACACACTTCCCATACAGGTTTATTTTTTTTTCAAATGTATTAGTCTAGCTGAGATATACATGTCAGTTCAAATGGGAGGTTAAACCGAAATAAATAAATGTAATTGTTTGAAAGCAAACAGGATTCAATCACATTTATTTCTGTATGGCACTGCGTTTTCCTCTGGCACGTATCGCACATAAATACTGAACCAGGGGAATGCCAGAAGGCTACAGATGGTAAGACTTCGGCCGACCTGAAACGCGACGATATAGCACTGTACTCTTAATTTTATGTGGTTCGCCCGAGGTAGCATCTCCTGTGACTGTTCTTAAAATAATGGCCCGTGGCACCGCTTAAACTGGAGGGGCGGTAAAAGGTTTGAAGGTCATAGAGTTTCGGCTTACTAATAAAAAGCGCAGAGCAGCTCCGGGTGCCTCAGGGAAGCGCTCCCGGCCCGGCGCCCTTCCCAGCCGAGGCGGCCCCAGGCGCCCTCCGGCCCTCAACGCCACAGCGGCCGCGCCGCCTGGCCGCACCTCGCGCCGCCGCCATCTTCTCCCCTTCCCTTTTCCACGGCACGTGCTCTGCCTTGGAAGGGCTTTCCCTTGGGGCCTCCCCAGCCCCCATTTCTGTGGGTCAAGCCGTGCAGGGAAGGGCGCTTCCCCCAATCCCTGCTGCCCAGGAGGTTCCCTGGCTGCAGTCCCTCCTGCCGCCACCTACCTGGGCTGGCGCCGAGGCCTCGAACCGCCATGGAGAGGAAATGGCGGCGACCGCTGGGGCTGCGCAGCCAGGAGGGCGAGGAACTCGCTGGTGCTGAGCACAGGGCCCTGGAATCAAATACCCTTGTACGTACATGCATAATACACCTGCATGTGCGCACGCGACCGGTGTCAATGCCATTTCTTTCTATCTTCCTCACCAAGAAATATCAGTTTATATGTACGCAAAACCAGGCTGTTCCAGAGCAGCACAAAGCGAAGTTACTCCGGCCCAAGCTTAGAGCAACTTGAAAAGCAACTGTTAAAAGATAGGATGCACCAACATTAATCTCACAACCTTTTATAAAGGAGTTAAATTTCAAAAATGATTTTTTTTTTTAATCTTGTGTACTTTTCTCATATTCTGCACTGTTTTACTGCTGTGCAGCAACCCTTGAACATCAGGATTAATTAGAAAGGAACATTGTTTTCTCTAAGCCCTGCGGAACAGGGACGCGGCTCACACACCCTTCAGGGAGGCACCGACCTCTCTTCCCGCTTGGGTATAGGAGCGTGGGCCTCGGCGTCTGGCCTGAGACGGAGCCGTCCCCTGCAAGACGGGCTCTCCCGTGCGTCTGCAGCAGCGTCTTGCGTACAGGCTAGTCACACTCGCCCTCCACAATGCATTAATGCAAAGAGAGAGCAATTCCCGGGAGAAGTCTGCTTTTCTTTTTTAATAAGAACCACTTCGTTGCCAGCACTCCAAATCTGGCAAGAAGCTGCTGGGAAACTTCTCACATTGAAGAGAGCTTTGCGGAAAATGGAGATTGGGGGATAGAGGGACACCTCTCACTCCAAATAGCTCGGGTGCTGCTTTTCTACCTCGAACTAGAAATGTATTTTGTACTTTGGAATATTTATATAGATTGTATTTTTATTATGCTATTTTTACATTATTTCTATACACTGTATTTGGTCACTTTCAAAAATTCATGCATGAACATCATTGTCATGGTTATGTGTTCGCATCGAACATCCATATTTATAACCCTCCATTTCCTTGGATGCTCCACATAAATAGGTGCTCAGTGCTTGTCATGTTACGCGTCTTGCAGTCAGCGAGAACAAAAGAAAAACTACAAAGCAACAATATCCCAAATAATTTAAAAAATGGAAGCTGGAAACATACAAGGTAAATGAACAGTCGTTGATAAAAGCAACAACTTTTGTTTTTCTTGCATTTATAAAGCAGTGTGATTTGTGTCATGTGCACAGGAAGAAACAGATTTAAATGTAACGTTCTTTTCATAAGTGTATTTTATGAAGATAGACTAATTCAAAATCAGTCACCTTTACCTTTCCAATAAAGTTCTAGCATGCAGGAGCATGGTCTCCAGGCCCATGAACTTGGTCAGGGTTACGGTTACATACACGCTGTCGTATGGCACAAGGGCCAGTATCTACGAATTGCAGTGGCTGCTGCTATTACAATATGCGAGCATGCAAGCCACCAAAACTCGCAGATCAGAAGTTGAAAGTTTCGAGACACTTGTGAGTGCAAACAGAGGTTTCTAATCTGAAACGTGTTTCACTTTAGTAGAGCATTTGGAGGTTCAGACTTTGGAGTTCAGAGTATTTGGAGGTTCAGACTCTTGAGTATTTGCCTAGAATTAGCAGTTTACTGTGCTCCCTTACCTTCCCATTGCAGAAACACACATTGATTTAGTTTATCTGTACATGGTAAAGAACAGATCTGTGATAAAAGCAACATTGCACGACTATTTGAACTAATACCATGCAAAAGTCTTCCTGAATGCAAAAGCAGATTCCAATCATAGATTAGCGTTACATGTGTATATTTATCCATAAAGCACTATAAATCAGAATGTCCTATACTTGTCAATTATAACTTTGTTTATGTAAAATAATGTTGTAAGAGGAAAACAGAATAATTTCTTAACCAAGATAGCTTTCTATCCATACTGTCCAGTCATTGAGACTGTAACAAAACACACAAAAATGTAGATATGGCATTATTTTAAGGCTTGCATGCACATTTGCCTTCTTTGTATATGATGTAATCAAGAAAAAATATCATCTACTCCTGTTCCCGTTGAAATCAGTGACACATTTCTCATCACTCATAGTTGGCCAGAACCTCTTGATCATACAAGATGATATCAAAATCAGTGCCTAGCTTTTGAAAAATCCTTACAAATAGGTATCACATATATGGCTAACTCTGAATTCCACTATATATATGTATTTTTTATGCATAATTAACCCATCAGATTAGGAAGAAAAAATCAGAAAATATGAACATACATGGGATTATCTAAAACAATCCATAATTAATGCTTAAATTATAATAATATGACTCAGAAACCTAGAGTATCCAGGATTTTTTTTTAAGTAAATTACTTAATAAATGGTAGTGTTAAATAGAAGACCAGCATGCTCCAGTATATCCAAATTTCTCTGCTAAGTCTATCTTACTGATGAACAGTATTTGGAACAAAATATATGTGCATTCCCTCTGAAGCCCAAACTGTAGCCAACCTACAAAGATATACTTACAAAAAAAGAGTTTGGCTAAATGAAACCAAACGTGCAACCTTTATCCGGAAAAAAAATACCCATAATATACATGATGCTGCCTAAAGCTCTCATTCTTAACATTTGACTAGTCCTTTCAATAGAAGCAATATTAAAAAATGAACTGACAAGGAAATATTAAAGAAACAATATAATATATTTTTAATAGTATGCAAACATTTAATATGCATAGCATAGTTATCTAGTTACGATTTTGTACCTGCATCAATGCATTATAGAAGGTAAAGTCAGGTGCAACTTGAATTCTGTATATGGATTTTGTTTCAAATAAAAAAACACATTTTATTCAAAGTATAAAAGACAACAATATAGTGTTAGTGAGGTAGAATAGTGCAATAACTCAAGAAAATTAATGCCATGAGCAATTTTTTCTTTCATTTTGACTGCTATAGTCAACAAAATAAATGAAGGACAACAAAAGAGAATTGGTGCAAAGGCCTAGAGAGTAACTCCCATTTTTTAAACTATTAATTTTGTGGATGGTGTCAAAGGCAATGACAGTAAGCACTGAATAAATACAAAACTTCTTTGGGATTGCTATTTTTTTTCAAGATGAAAAATGCGCTGGCTTGGAATGTTTATTTGAACCAGCTGTATGGAATTACTATAGAGAGTCAGGAAGTTAATATATTCTTTGGAAGTCCAGTATCATAATAAGTTATTCTAGCAGCATGAACAGAGGACATAGGATGTGATTTGGCTGCCCAAGTGCAGACCCGCATTTCCACTCCTGAATTCAAGGTGCAGAGCAGCTACAGGCTTCCAGCCCTGGGTCCTGCTGATGTGTGCAAGAGCGTGGGGTAGAGAGATGGCAGAGCTCAAATCAATATTGACATTTATTAGTTCATTTGTTGACATTTATTGGGACAGATCCTCTCTAAAACCAACAGGATGAAATCCTCTGACACCTCTCATGGGACAGGATCAGGCTCACCGTGTATTACACTTCTCTTAACTTGTGGCTGTGTTTATTATGGGCATTTGTTCCCTGCACTTTATGCAACCATGAACAAAGTCCTTCCTGATATAATGATGGCAATACTGCAAGATGTTGCGATATGAAGCACTGGAAAATCAAATAAATCTCTATTTTGGCAGAAATTTCCATGACAAGCTAAAGTGGAGGGTTGTGGGGTAGGAAGGGATTCCCTCAGATATTCTGGTTAAGAATAGCCATGAAATCTGTTTATAGCCTGAATCTCTCTCATAAAACCATTAATGGTGAAATTCTTCATACCACTACAATCAATCTCTCCGTAACTGTTTAATAGCTATGCTGAAGCAAATCAAATTGTTCTCATAATCAAGGATAAAATACAACGCATTTTGCAATCTAGCAAGTAGAATACCACTTACTGGTACTATTAGTATCTAAAAATGAACTGCCATGCTTCAGTAATATTAATTTTATGATATGATGTTTAATGCAAATTAACATTACTGCTGAATTTCAAGGCTAGATGTATACCCTTATGGAAAGATAATGCAGGAATGTAAAATATGACACTGCAGCATGTAGGCATAATAGGGTAAGTTAAAGTTACCATAACAGATGTTTTGATTTTAAGACTACATTCCCTTACTCTGGCTAATATTGTCACAATCTTCTGGTTGCCTAAATATGGATTATTGATATCAGCCATATCCTATCATCCTTAGGCAACTTTCCCAAAAAGGCAAAGGGGAATTTTCCCTGAGTGACAGACGTAGAATAGCAGCAGATGCAGAATTCACGATTATTTATCCTCTCTCTGCTGTGTTATCTACATTATAGAACGTCTGTGGAACACTTACGAACATTTCATCATAAATAAGGACTTCTCCAAAATAAGTCTTTCTCCAAAATACTACTTTTACCTAACTTTTTCTTTTACATAGAACAGAATAGACATTAACAAAGAAACTGGAACCTAAGTATAAGCAAAGATTTTGTCTGAATGCATTTATGCCTCAAAATGCCTTATACTTTAAACTAGTGCATCTTTACTTTCTTTAAATTATATTTTCCAAGTTATCAACACAACGTACAACACATCTTCGTTAATTTAGATACCATATCTGTAAAAATACAAAATGAAGTTAATTGCAAGTATAATTGGCACAGCTATATAAATCTTAAGTGGCTTTACCCAAGCTTGCATTAGAAGATATTTTGGCCCGTAATATTAATCTCATACACTTTTTTTTTCCATAAATAATAAATTAGGTGAACAAGTACTCTGGTATGTGCTTACAATTTTAAACAAGTATTATCTACATGATACGACAACTCCTTTTAAGTTAATCAGGTATTTTACTACGCTCACAGCCTCTTTTAGAATTCCACTAGATAGATAACACTCTCGTGGGTGCAGTACAAGATATTCTAAATTCTGCCCTTTTTTTTTCAAACCACTGTCATGTAATGCTAACACATACTGTAGCAGTTATACAGTTATATTAGGTTACTGCCATTAAATGCTTGTTTGACTCCTTTTCTGTGGGCAGCGCCCTCATGGCAGCGAATGGCTCTGTGGTTCTAGGGATGCTGGATGGATGCTGGGACCCTCGGAGAAGGGCCCTTCCCGCCCTGCCGCCTGCCGGCACGGCCTGCACAGCCATCCCAGCCTAAGGAGCTCGGCAGCGTTGGTGGCATGAGCAGTTTGTGACATTGGGAAGTTCCAGCATACAAGTAGATAAAACATGAAGGTCTTTCAGCCCCAGCATTGCACTCTCCTCCTTTATGGCCACATTCAAGAAATTGTGGACTCTGTGCCCAATGAAGGGCTGCAGTTGCACTCTGACTCACAAGATACAGGGGAAAACAGAGCAATCGCACTGCATACGGCTTCTTTGAACATAGAGGCAGTCCAGGCCTGGCAGATGAAGGTCGCTCTGGCACAGGGCAGAGGGGAAAAGCTTCTGCCATTTCCGCCCAACACCGGGAGAACACCACAAACGAACGCGCTGCTCTTAGCGTACAGCGTGAGAGAGAGCATCCTACCGCAGGACCTGCGTTTTCCAGGCTCTCACATGGGCTTCACCTCCTCGGAGAGGATGCCTTGACAGCAGCAGATGTGATAACAAATGACCTTCACAGTTGCACCCTGAGAGCTGTTGACTTGTTTCCTGAAAGCTGTTATCCTCAAGGGAAACCTTGAGACCCTAGCATACAGCTAAGATGGGTCAAAACCAAGAAAAGCAGTAGAACATAAAACAGCGCCAAAAGGAAGAGGCATAAGGAGGGGTAATGAAAAGAAAACAAACATTATTTTAAGAGTCTTTGCATTTAAAGATCAAAAACATGAAACTAAATGCAATACCAAAACACAGTATTATGCTATCTTCATCCAAAATTCAGGAAAAAAATCTGAGATTAAACAAAAGTCCATCAAACACAATGCAATAAAAATCAGGTTCAAAGCCAATTAGTCTTTATTACAATTCAAATTAAATCAAATGTATAATTTTGGATAGCATAATACTTGCACATTCTTGCACAACTTTGTTGTGCAACATGACACAACTAAGGAGACTCCTTCCAAATTACAGCTTACAGGGTAATTGGAGCACACCCGAAGCCGTGCGCACGGGGAACACGTGTGGCTCTGAGCGTGAGAGAGGAGGTAGCAGATTGCTCATTTGTTCCTCTTGGACTTCATCAGCTACAGTGAAAACTTTCTCAGCGCTGACTTCTTGTAAAGCTCCTTGAAATCAAGACTATGACCATATCCCATGACTAGCATGGAGCAAAAGCCACATTTCCCCCATATGCTCACTTAGGTTTATGTTGATGACTTCAGGCTGTCTCAACTAGATCTTCTCAGGAAAAATAAAATAAAAAAAAAAAAAAGGTTGAAAGAATAACAACATACTCCCTAGCATTCCATGGCATTACATTTTTAAGGCAAGTTTGGAAAAAAAATAACCCGCTAGCCCTGTTAATACCATGATGTGCTACATCTCATTCGTTGCCTGTGAGAGACAGAGAAGAGAAAAAGGGGAGGGGTAAGTAGGAGAAAGAATGAGAAAGCAGAAGCAGAAACAAAGATGCAGTATCTGGAGACAGAAAATGAAAGGAGAGATGACATCGGGGAATGAGCAAAACATGCCTTTTTATGCATTTGTTAAAATTAAACAAACAAACAATCTTAAAAGCTGAAATAAAAAGCACAGACAGATGCATTTGACTTTTTTTCCTTTCTAGCAATGATATGGTTTGCTCTATGATTTTTTCCCCATCAGTTCCTGTCCTTTCCCTGCTGTGTTTCTTTTCTATCATCTTTTCTCTATGTCTCCTTCCATAGGTTTTTGTTCCTTTTTCTTTGCTTCTCTGTCTGCTTCTTTCTTCCTCTTTTCTTCTCTTGCTCTCCCTTGTCTGTTTTTTTTTTTTCCCTGTGCTTGCTTTCCCATTGTGTTCCCTGAACACATGAAGAACATGAGCACAAATAGTGAAAAAGCACTTTTTCTCTGATGCTCCTTTTCCATCCCCATGTGGTTTTGACTGCTGTGGCTCTGTTAGGTTTAAAATACACATGGGGAAGCCACTTGTACTCCCATGTGTTTTAGAACTATCTACAGTAGCACACTGCAGGAAAAACATGTGGGAAGGGAATGTGTCGGAAAAGTTGCTTGTACTCCCTCCAACACGTGGGCCACATTTAACAAGGTCAAGGGACAAGTGTGGCTCACAGGCATTAGTTTGACTGGTACTATAAAAAGGATCCTGCATTCTTCTTTCTTTTACCTACGTACACTTTGCAGTTAATCACTCACCAAAATACAGCTTGTGGAGTTTCCAGCAAGCCACCTCTGTGTTTAGACTAGATGATTGGCTTATAATATTTTAGGAACAGATTATTAGATTGTTTTTCTCTGACTTGAAAATTCCAAGACAATGAAGGCTATAAATGTAACAGGAGGAAATCATTTTTTTCTTTTTTCCGCTTTGCTTTTCATCTTGCGTAGGGGCATCACACATGCTGTTGAGCAGCCAAGGGGATGCCCATTAAACTGGTTGTGTTTCTAGGACAGATCCTTTCAGTGGATCCCTTCCGATTTTTTCTGATGAGACCAAAGCCACACAAAACGTCTGGGAACCATTGGCTCATGTTGTGCACATTTTGACACCTCTCAGCTGGCTTTTGCAGTTTTCCAAAGCACCTGTTCCAGTACAACCTGTCTTTTTGGCAGCAGCCAATGCCAGCAAGACCCTGCTTTTCTTTCCTCCTTCACATAACTATCTCTAGCAACTATCTCTAACAATGTACAAGCCAAAAATATTGTGAGGTGAAAAGAGGCAGGTGGTGCACAGTTATCCTAGATACTGGACCTGGCTTTCTGCAGAAGAATTTATACTTACATTGTTATGGAGCCTAACTAAACCGTGCTTGCCTATCACTTATCTCCTTGGGGAGAAGTGCAGCTACGTGGGCTGTTTGCCACGTGAGCAGATGGGCATAGGCATCCACAGCCAAGAAATGATGGGTCAAATTTTGAAATTTGTTGCTTGCTCTTCACTCTAGTAGTCCCTAATTGGCCTCAATGGAACTTTATCTCTGTAAAAAATGATATAATGGCAACAACATTTGACTGTACAAATACATATCCCGTCCACAAGCCGGACTCCTGACTGAGAGAACCAGAGTCAGTCAGTGAATATCTGTTAGAAGCCTGTGCAGGTCTCTGAGCTTAATGTGCTGCTATGGGAGGGCACCGAGGAATTCAAAGGCGGTATCTAATACGTATTTTGAACAGTGATATAAGATGGAATCTTTGTCTAAAAAAGGTCCTTTTAATAAATAACACCATTTAAACAAAGATCTGGGTCACTTAGGTTCTATAATAAGCATACAGTAAGAGGAAGTTTAAAACTGTTCTATCATTTATATAACAAATCTTGGTCAGGATTTTACATGTGCAAATTGACGAATGTTAAATAGGATTTAACTGGTTCTAATGAAATAGGAAGAAAACCTCTTTTTTTTTTTAGAAAAACACTGTTTCTTGGTTTTCTAAGTAGTTCTATGGCAGCGTGCATTCATCTCAAATCATCTCCATCTCAATTTTTTACTCAGTAAAAAAATAGAATGTGAAATAATGTAGATTTATCCTTGTGCCTCATTGATGCACTCATTTAGTTCTGTTTTTGTATGCTCAGCACCTTGATTATTACCAAAGTGTTCACTTTATCTCCAAAATATAGAATCCTCTGTAAGTGTGGGATAGCTTTATAAATTTAACTCTTTCTGTTCACACTTCTACTGTTTCAATATTGTCTTACATTAACTAATTCCAGCAGTTGCAAGCCAGGATCTTAACATTTTCATTTATACTGTAATGAGAATCTCTTACATCTCTTTTAGTTTATGTTTTAACAAGTTTTAACAAGTTACTGACAAATTTGAACAAAAAAAATTTAAACAAGAGTTGAAGAATTCTGAGTGCATCAGTAACAAGTGATGATGACTATTAGTATTAAAATGTAACTTCTGAAAACTCTTTGTAATAAAATGATGCATACAACAAAAGCAGATAAAATACTTTTATAAGTAGCTACTCCACCACATTTCTTTAATTATCCCAGGAAAAAAAAAGCAATTTCCTAGGGTCTCTTCCAATTTTTTTTCCATCACCTCAGGCCCAGTGCTATTCGGTACAGGCAGATTAGGGTAGCTGATGATTCCTATTGATTTAAATGTCGTGCTAGGAAGCCTAAATCCCCAAGAGCAATAGAATCTCCCCTATCACTATCCTACTGCTTATTGACCTAATTCACTAACCAACCATCGTGGCTTTCTTTCACAACAAATAAATCTTGCATGAAACAGACAGTACATGGACACTTGTAGTTTTCAGTCATGTTACCAACATAATAAATTTAAGGTCACCAGAGCATTCTTCTTTGTTCTGCAATATTGGCCATGTCACTTGCCATTAAAAAAGCAGGCAAGAAATCACAACAGTACTTTTATGTCAAAACTATTTTTATGACCTGAAATAAACTCGATGTTAGATAAACAAGGCACGGTGTTCAGCAAGTGTAAAATTCCATGTATTTCAATGCTGTGATTTGCCTGTCAGTTGCTTTTAGCTCTGTTCCTTAATAGCTCTAACAGTGGCAGTGCTAAATCCACTAGTTGAGATACTACATACACTAAATATTTACTGCTCAAAATTCTAATAATTATTAAAATTCCTCTCTCATTACTTGAGTCAAACAAATAAAGAATGAAATCAGGTTTGCTGTGTTAATCTGCTTCTCACAGGGCAATATTTTAAATGAAGTCTTTTCACTTGAACACCATAGATATTTGCCTCCGAGCTTAACTCTCAGTGATTTGACACCACTTTTGTCTGTTTGTAAAAGACAGACGTTTAAACTTAGCGGCTCTATAGACTGTGTAGGTCACTAGATATGAAATATGTTCTGAAGTAGAACCCCCAAAATATAATAGACTTTTTAGCAAAACTACATGCTACTTGGATAGACAGAATTCTTTCAGAAAGCAGGCCTAATTCTGCTCCCAGAAAAGTCAATTAGAGGAACAGAGAGGTCTTAAATTACCAGTGCCTCATCAATATCAAGTTAAGCTTTTATCAATGTAATTATAAGCTGTTTAAAAAACTGATAAATACTAGTTTATAACTGTTGATGTTATCAAACTAAAATAATTTGTAACCATACATAACCATGCCAGATTTTTATCACGTTATAAAGGTTAACATAAGTGTTACAAGAAACATCAATGAGCTACGCAAACTACGTTTGCTTCTGGTTAGATAAGTATGCTTTGTAGTAGTTGATACTCCCTCTAGATAATGGATATGGGCCAGATTCTCTGCTGATACAAAGCAATACAAGAAACTTGAAGGGAGATATGCTGATTTACATGAGCTGCAGATCTAGCCCTAATATCTTTACATACAATAAATCATTGTATATAAGACATTTCCTAAATGTTGCTCCGCCATTCTTAGTACTTCTAAAAGGAAGCTGTGACTGCCAAGGTTGGCAGGATTTTATTTATCAAAGCTTCTTTTAAGGCATCTATCATTTTGGCAGGCAATCTCTGCTATAACACCAGAATCAAACATTTTCATAAAACAGCAGGATTAATTCTAACAGCAGAATCAAAAAACACATTGTTTAGTACTCTCTCTTGCTACAGTATTTGCTACGTCTTTTTTAGAAAACTGCACATTTTCTTATTGGATGTAAGGACTTTTTCTGTCTGATATGGCTGAACCATACCAAAGGAATTAAAAGTATTATACTATTCATCTATTTAAATACTGCATTACTGATAACTCATTGTGTTTAGATTTTGGTATTTATCTACTTCGATAAGGAACTAACTAAATGCAGAGCTAAGAAAAACACATTTCTTTTTCTTGTATAAACACAAAATTATTCTACCGTCTAGGTCCTATGCTAAATAACATTTTAGTGTCCTGACATTAAACATCTGGTCACAAATAGTATCTAAATCATACAGACTAGTTTTCCTTTAAGATTTATCTATTTTTATTTACATTTTCTGGATGTCAGCTTATAATAATTACTCTTTTATACACATCTCTCACGCTAATGTGACAGACTGTGAACGCTTCCTGACAATAGAGCATAATATCCCCCATTCAAGCTTCTAGAAGTGAGACTACAATCTTTCCACTAAGTGTACGAACACGTGAAAAAGTCTTACTTAAAACACTGTCAAGTTTCGAATGTACTTGGCTTAGGCTTTAAAAGCACGTAGAGACTAGACATTTCTCAATAAATCTAAAAAATAAGGCTAAATGTAAGGGAACTGTGAGTAATGTCTGCAATGTTTGCATCTGAATGCTGCCTGAATAGCATGAGAACAATACGTACAACTTAGAAATATCTGTAAATTATATCAGTTGCTCTGAAGGGTAGCAAAAATGTCAGCCTAAAATCTACTGCAAATAAATGTTGCTTACAAAGAGAGAATACAAATGTAATCATTAAAAGAAGCATTTCCGAGGATTTTTTGTGGGTATGATAAACTATATTCATCTGCGACACAGGACTAGGTATGGAAGTACCTCAGTAGTTCTGCCCAAGCAGGGGGAATCTTTTTGTATTTCTCCATCCCCATTTAAAATGTGTATGCTTTATGTAGGCCTTATTTATAATTTTCTACAAATGTAGCCAAAGAAATGAGAGCTTTATCTTAGGAACAAATATATTATGAACTATATAGCCTTATTTCTCTATTTGAGACTAAAATAAAAGGATTGAAAGCGTAGTAAATACAGCAGTTTTACTTAATTTGTGGAATTTAAATATGTTAAAACTCACAAAAAAGACAAAATTACCTGAGCAGTTGCATTATGTAGTACATCATAACAAAGCTTGCTCACATGCATATTTTTTACTATTTTTCTTTCAGTCCTGGACATAAACACGCACAGATTATCAGTATGATTTTAGCTGGCATTTATAGTATAAATTCAAATACATTTAAAGGCAGTTTTGATTAAAATGATCTGATTTTTTTTTCAGTTACATGAAGGAAAACTTGAACTTTTAAGGAATGTAAGATTTTCTTGCATCACTAAAAATCAGATGAACAAGTTCCTCTCTGGTTACCTCTGGAACCACACTCACCTCAGTAGTTAAACAGAGACTGAAACATTAATAGCTTTAAATAACTTAAAGTGAAAACTGTAAGTTTTTTACAGTGTTTATTTATATCTTAAGCATATATACCTGAAGGATACATGCATGAAAGATATATGTTTAAGTGAAAAAATAAGATAATGGAAAGTATAAACGAGTCAGAATTAAGCTAATCAAAATGTTAAGTTCTTGCTTTTTAAAAAATTAATATAACTTAATTCCAAAAATACTACCCAGACAACAAATGTTTCAGGCTTAACTTGGAATAGAAATGTTAAATACCTGATCAAAAATATATTCAGCTGCCATAGTTTCTATGTAAATGAAATAAATCAAGTGCTTTCACACATTTAATTAAGAAGTTAATCTGATGATCTGTTTATCATTATTATTTGTGAGTAAAGAAAGCATAATTTATTGAAATAAACCTTATCCGTAGCCAAACATGCATTTATGGGAATTATAATAATACTAAAAAAATATACAGACATATATATATTTAATATGTGATAAGTATTGTACTTTCACTGGATATGAGGACTATCAATAAGAACCACATCAAATTAATAATCGATGCATGGCTTGGTTCAAGGCAGTATGTTGGTTGCTGTATTTCATTTTTGTGCTAGTGATAGGAGAGAAATCTTCTGCCTTTTGGGGTATGTGCATTTTATTTATTTAGTTAGTTAGTGCCAGTGACAGACACATGATTAACATTTTTTTTAGATTAGTAAGATAAGTAAGAAAAAAAAAGTTGTCATAAACAGTTACTTATTATTTACTGTTCTTACCTATTTCAAAGATTACTTCAGTAAAATATACTTTATAATAAAAAAGGCTTGCTATTTACTTAAAAGAAAGACTTCAGGGGCATTCCATTAACCTGTGGATGAAACTCTTATTGAAGTCAATAATAATTTTGCATAAAATCAATGTTAGAAATCTCATCTTAGGTTATTATCTGCTAACCCAGTGGAAAACAATATATAGACGACAAAATGCTGTTTTGAGGCATTTAAAAACACTCATCCCAGCACTTAAATTTTATGCATTAGTGGTCCGGACATGCTAAGTGGTTTGCCCCTTGTTTGAACGTTGCTGTGTTATTTTGTTTTGACAAAGCATGTAGTGTTAAAAATACGAGCTTGGCTGGACTGCGGTAGTTCATTTCACTGATTAATTAATATTCAAATGTGAATGCATTTCTTTTGTACTTTCTTTCTTCAAAATGCAGTTTAGCTTCCTCTTGGAAACGATAATGAAAGGGGTGTGCGCACTATGCCCAAGCAGTAAAGCAGAGCGAATAATCTGAAAAACAATCTCACCCCCTATGGGGGGAAAGGAAGGGGCACAAGAGAGCGAGAGGAAAAAAAAAAAAAAAAAGAGGAAAAGTCAGGTTTACAAACTGGGCAGGGAAACTGAATAGATAAATTTTATGATGAAAATTACCAAGGACTTAAAAGAATATGTGATCTTGCAAGGAGGCTTTAGCAGTTGTTTTGCCTTTAAGCTAGATTTTAATTTATAGATTTCAAAATTCCCTTAAAGGTGAAGGGAACTTTAAAGATTAAATTTCTGTAGCGTGCATATCCGTGTGCCGTATCTGTACATGTCTGAGTTTCTTAAAATAACTCTTCTTTTTTTTATAGCTGTGATCTCTTCATGTCTGTACTTCTGCTGTTCAGAGTTTTGTCCTTTCCTCCATTTTATGTTTTTCTTCTCCTCCTCCATTTTATGTTGCCTTTTCATACGCACAGGGTCTATATTTTACAACTATAAAAATACAGCTGTATTTTGCCTCCCCACCTTCCTGTTGTAATGCCTTTTTCATTTCTGGCAAAATTTAAATTAACAGCAATTCTGTCACCCAGCGCTCTGAAGCTCAGAGTTCGCCAATTCAGCGCTATTAATTTTTATGCCCAAGTATCTGATCAGGAGCATGAATGTATGAATTACTGCAGAACACAGAGCAATAATCTGCATGTTCTTTCTTCCTCAAATCATGAGGCCTAATATATTGTATATATATGCCGTAGAGAAGGATTAAGGGCCTGATCCTGCAGTCATTGTAGTTTTCTGTTTTACTCCAATTGGGGCATGGTAAAAGCATACAAACTAAGCAAACCAACTCCTGATTGTGCCACAGAGCGACTGGGCAACCCGGAGCGCCAGGAAACTCCCCAGTCCGAACGCACCGGCTCCCCGCGTATCGCATCGGCTTTGAGGAACCTGCAAGCACTGCCATGCAGGCAGGTGACCTGGTGTAACACAGGTACAGTACCACAGAAAGAGGTAAATGAAAAAATCCAACGATGAATTCATGAGATTCACATACTGATAAAGCCTGATGTTATCACTCCTACTGGGACAAAATTTTAACTGGCTTCAGCAGCAGGACCAGGCTCTCAGATGGCTGTTTATAATTAGTGGGAAGGACGAATATAAATATGAACACAAAATTCCTAACAGCTTTTCAATTAAATCCCCTACCAGCCAATTACCTTGAGTAGTTCAGATGAAATTAAAATGGCAAATTCAAGGCTCTCTTCTAGTACGGAGCCCAGTCCTCCGGCAGCACCAGCACCTACAGACGGGCTGCAGCACTTGCTCAGCACAGTCAAAGCGGCAGGGGAAGGCACTGCCTGTTCATTAATGACAATGGACTGTCTCACCATTACCGATAAAATGTAAGACTTCAAAGATTTTAAAGAAGGAAAATGCTCTTTGTTTTCTATTATTTTACCCATGCAGAAGTAGAAACTCAGTTTTAGCACTGGTTTGAGTTTCCAGTTACATATAATTAACTTCTGATACATATCTTTCTACAGAAAAGAATGCATTTTTAACAGTGTTTGAATGTGATTTCAAAATCACAAAAGCTGGAAGGGGCCTTCAGCTCCTACTCTTTTTTTCAGCTCCTACTTCTTTTTTCAAGTTTAGTATATTTCAATATTGAGTTGCCCTTTATGAAATGCTCTGCAGAAGTTTGTTCAGAGAAAGCTAAAATATACATTAATGCTGTTATCCAAGACAGAAAGGAAACCACAGTATCTTAAATATTTTGTACACTTCCAGTTGTTTTTATTCAGAGGTTTTATCTATCACAATTCAAGTAATATCAAAAGGCCTTTACCTAAATGTTATTAGAACTGTCACTAACTTGATCCATAGCGGATCCATGCCATTTCATTGCTTCCACATAAAATATTACATTAAAAATATCTGGGGGGATTTTCACAATCTTAAAATATATAAATAAACATTAACTGAGTAATGCCTCGCATTAGGAATTTGATAGCTTAACACAGAGTTGTTCTTAGAAAATCTCTGTATGTCTTTATTGAATCACCAGTGAAGTCTGCACTATCTCTCAGTCCACATCAATATTTGTATGTCAGAACGTGCAGTGCCTTTGCCCAAGTGATACAGCAGTCTCAATTAAATAACTGCCCTGTGCTCCCAAGTCAGCTAGTCATAGTTATGCAGAAAAAAAAAAACCAGAATAACATTTGATACACCTATCTAATGATAGACAGACACACGTACGTATTTGTACATGAAAGGACTGCTGAACTGATGCAACCCTTCTCACGGCTTTAGCACACACTGGCTCTGCACTGCCGCAGAGGGCTATTCCGCAGGCTCCCGCGGGCGCTGCACAGCTCCCCGCGTCCCCCGCAGGGACCAGCGGCACCGCCGAGAACTCCCGGCAGCGGAGCGAGCGCCGCCGAGCTGGAGCAGCCCGCCGCGCCGGAGCCCGCCCC
>JAWLRI010000942.1:1441970-1482486 GCA_034781795.1 Crypturellus tataupa | reverse complement strand
CTTTCCTTTCCTTTCCTTTCCTTTCCTTTCCTTTCCTTTCCTTTCCTTTCCTTTCCTTTCCTTTCCTTTCCTTCTTCACTTTCAAATGTGATATTTTGGTGACAGGAGTAGCTTATGTTTTATTTGTGAGAAAAGACCCTCTATGCCAATTCACAGCTCTGGATCTGTTAGCTGCCCACATAGAGAATTCCCATTAAAGCTGAGTTCTTACTCTTAAATGCTTTAAAAATTTGTTTTCTTTTAAACATTTCTGTTTTAAGCAGGCATTTTGCCAGGCTAACTTAAATTGCATAGTATTGTTCTTAAAATAGTTTTTCAATGTAATCTGCATGGTGGCTTTTCCTCGTACTTGCTCTGGTGCTTGTGCAGAGGAAACAGTTTGGAGAGCAGAGACTGTTCTGTGCGTAGCTGCTGTTTCCCTAAAGGTTACATGTCCCAGGAATGCAGAATCGGGCCCTAGGTACTAGTGTGAAAAAATGCATTTGGGCAGCACATGAACCTTCTTCTATGAACCTTCTTGGCGCATTTGGGTATGGGTATTTCTTTTCTTTATTTTTTTTTTCTCACGAGCTTTAAATATTTTCTGAGATGCTAGAAAAGAGAGCAATGTTTGCAAATGTAGTGTTTCCTTTCACAAATTATTTGAATTACCAAGGCCCACAAATATTTGACTCCCTTCTGCCAAATACTGTCTTTAAAACCAGTTCATAATTAAAAAAATATACCAGCAGTTCTTAGTTTTGACCTTTTCTGGGTATTCCAGACACAGGTTTTAAAACCTCAGCCTATATGACACGTAGTTAACTGCTTAAAAAAAAGGACCAGTACAAGTATTCGGAGACAGAGCTGTCTGCAGCCACCCTGCAAGCCTTTTATGGTGCTGATCCAGTGAGTTGCCTCTAATAAAATTTGAGAGCAATGATTTGAGAAACAAAGATGCCATTTCTCTCTACTTATCTTCATATGGATTTCTGTGTAAAAGGATGGGGGCTACTTGCTTATTCTGTTATGGAAAGTTAATTATTCCTTTAGGAGATCACTTTTTTTTTTCTTAAAAAAAAAAAAGATGAAGAAAGTCTTTGCCTGCTGTCATTTTTCCATTAGCATTAGGAGTCCAAGGGCACTTGGCAAAGTTCTGCTGGATCTCAAAGGTTGCCAGGATTCAGTCTTTTTCCAGCTGAAAGAGAAGGCAAGATTACACTGCCTTGAATTTGAGCAAAACAGAGCCCTTAAAGTGTATCCTTGCACTGCTGGCCTTGGTTAATGTTCCCAGAATATCCCAAATTCAGACTGGCAACAGCGAGAGATCAAAGTGCTCAAGGAATAAAACATTTGCTCCCATATGCCAAAGCCCTCTTGATAAATTCTTAGTGTAATACTAAAAATTAAATAATATTTTGAGACCTTCTTGTTCTTTGTGAAAGTGTCTCTGGACCTGCTAACGTTATGTAAAAGTCCTTAAAAATATTCATTGACTGCACTGGGAGCTCTGCTGGCGCAGCATCAGATTGGGTTGACAGAGCTGCGGGTTTGCGGTGGCAATCACTGCCGTGGAAGGGGAGCAAGTGGCTGGCATCAGAGGTGAGAGTTTTTTACGCTGGTTTTGCTGCTGAGGCACATGATGTCGTGCTCCTTGGTGGCCCTGGTGTGATCGCAGTGACATGAGTGGGGCTGGCAAGCTGAGAGCCAGGCAAAGGAAGCAGGATATTCCCAGGGCAGCTTCCTTTGGAGGTGTCACTCTGGCTCTTGGAGCTGACTCCCTCAAGCCAAAATTCTGACTTTGGTTGTAGCCAGGGAACTAATCTGGTCCCAGACTTTTGCGGGGCCCCATAGGTGGCCCTGCCTCAGTCCTGCTCAGGAGGGTCCGAGGGCTTTATCCTTTGGAGCACAGCAGCTTTCAGGGATGAGAGATCTTGCAATAAGTGATCAGATAAATTATCTTTCCAGAACTACTTCCCATATCTTTTCCAGTTCTCTGTGCTGCTTTGGTGAGTTCTGATGAGGTAATTCCTTATGATTAAATTCCAACATGAATAATTCTTGTAGGACCTGTCCTTTGTTTAATTCATGCCGATATACAGGGGAAAAACGTCCTCCCCCAAGTATCCTAAGCCTTTTTCATTTGGTAAACACATGCTTGGAACAACGGCAGGCAATTCGCTTGTCAAACCTCAGTTTTAGAGGGCCCTTGACTGATGGGCGAAGCTGCTTTGACAGTCCCAGTTTGGAGCATATTCCTTCAGAACAAGCCTGTTCCCCTGGCAGCTCCAGCTCGCGCAGCCCAGCACTGGCGCCGGCCCTGCAGCCCCTCCTGCCAGACCCCAGAAGAACCATTTTCAGTTACAGTGAAACCAGGTGAACCTGAGCACGCTTCTTGCGCGGCGAGTCAGGCGACTTTTGGTCTCTCAGAAAATTTAGGAGAAAATCTGAACTGATTCCAGTACATTTCTGAGAGAAAGAGTCATTAAGGGTCTAGTTTTGCTTTCTTTTTACGCTTTGTGAAGTGCAAAGCTATGTAAATAGTGGTTTTGAAACAGAGTTTTTTGCTGAGGAATTTACAGTTCACTATGAATAAATATGTCAGAACAAGGCCCATGCTATTTCTGGGTAGTCATTTTTGTATTCTGCTGCAGTATGAATGAAAACTTCATACTTATTTTTTTTTCCAACTACAATTTGTGGTGCTGGGATTTTTTTTTTTTAATCTTTTAGGGCATCAGTGGTTTCTCCTCTACCAGGATTGGGGGCACTCACCAGCGGGACCAAGTCCTGCCACTCCTTGCACCTTTGGGCACCTTTCCATGTATCTCTTTTCCTGATGGTAAGAGCCTAGGGGCCAGGCTGGCTTCCTTGTAACGAGGGCTGTATCGGTAATGCTTGTGGTGTGGCAGCCTTCCTCCTACTTCATGCTCTCTCTCTCTCTTTTATTTTTATTTTTCCAGCTAAAGATGATGTCAGGAGGAGTAGTTCTCTCCTGGTTTCAGAGCTATTCCATTGGTCACAGCCTTTAAAAGCTGTATTCCCCAAGCTTTGGAGTGGTTTCAGGAATCTTTATTTCAAAGAAAAGACTGTTTAGATTTACTTCCCAGGTGCAATTGTACAAACTTCTTTTTTTCCCCCTTCTGCTATTTTTTCCAGACTCCTCCTTTTAGCATGCGTATTCTAGATGCACCTCTTTTAAATGTGCCATCTGGACACCTGGCCCTCTGCAAGGAGGATCAGGTTCTGGGAAAGGATTTCAGAATGCGGTTTTGCATTTTCAGGGATATAAAGGAATGTGCTCTGCTCACACAGCATCCCGGCAGAAAGCCGGGATGTGCGGGACGGGCAGGTCTCACGTCAGCTGCACAGAGAAAGGGCTGCTCTCTTAGAAGGCATCTGTGTTCTTGTAAGGGGAGGGGGGTCCATATAGTCCATTTCAGTATTTGGTTGAAGGAGGCACCCGAAATGAAAGGAACCTGGGTGTTAAGGAAGGTGCCAGAGAGGTGACAAGGGGAAGAGAAGGAAAATGCTACCAAGGCCAGAGGACTGTCTGCTGCTGAAGGGCAGTGAGCTGAAAGCTCAGCAGCTCTCAGCTGCTCCACAATTCCTTCTCTTCTCTGCCTCCTGGTCCTTTTGGAGTTTTCCTGGTAGAAAAGTCACAGGTAGAACTTGTTGGCAACATGTGTTTCACCTCAGGAGGTGGCTTTTGCAAGGAAACAGCTCCTGGTGGCTGTGAAAAGCTGTGTGGGAATTTTGCTGGTGGCCCCGTGGAGGGCGTTTTCATAAACTCAGACATCTCTAAACCAGATCAGTCTCGTTCCATTAATGAGGAAATGGGCTCTGGGAAATGATTGTCCAGGTCAGCTTTAAAGGAGGGAGAAACTGCTCCTTGTTCTCTCCAAATTCTCCAGCCCCACTGTCAGACGGAACCTGTGTTGCATTCCCCACCATCTGGGGACAAATTGTGTGACAAATTGCTTGATTGCCCAGAGCCTCTGTTACCGAACTGCACTCCTGGTCTGGTTGGTATTTGAAGGATTCTAGTTGTGTTGGGCAAGGAAGGGTCATGGTGCCGGGTCCCTGCGCGGCGTGAGTCACTCCTGGGCATTACATCCTGGAGACGCGCGAGCGCAGGCAACTTCTCCTCCTTACTCTTCATTTGGGAAATGTCTTAAATCTCCTACTGAAATCTCGCTGCTGTACTGTTCCTAGTTGAAAAGTTGCTAAAGACAAGATGCTGGGGTGATATAGAAATAAATTTGCACTTAATTTCCTTGTCAAGCCATTGAATCTGACACCAGGACTCCTAAAAATCGAGATTATATGGTAAATGCTTGAACTTTATTTTTAGTTCAGGGAATGTTCTTTGGCTAACAGTAGCATACAAATATGTGAACATAACATTACGTTAGCTTTAAGGGACAAATTTTCATCTCGAAGATATGAGTGTATCAAAGAGACAGCAAAACTAGCAGAGAATTACGTTTATTTCCATTTTAAAATTTATATGCAAAAAAGACGTATCCAGTACAGAGGAGAGAAGTGGTCATCTTTAAGTGCAGGAATAGAGAGAATTTTAAACCCAGAGTGAAATTTCTGTGACTTGCAATTAATTACATTTTTGGGGGGTGGTGGGTGGTGGTGGTGGTGAGGGCAGGAAATGGTGTTGAGGGAGGAAATTTTGCTAGACTTTCAGGTATTTTTTCCCTAAGACATTGAAATAACCAAACAAAGGCCACTATCTCCAGTGGAGTTACTGTTTGTTTGGCTGAAGAAATGTGGAATGAAAAACTTGGAGCGTACTGCTGCCCTGAGTTCACTGCACATAAAGACAGACAGCAGGCAGCCCTTGCTAGAGGGAAGCCTTGCCTGTGCACAACAGCCCCACTTGAGCAGTGTGTGCTGGGGGTGATGCAGCTTCTCAAGTGCATCGTTCTTCAAAACAAGTGAGTGGGAAACCGAGCACAGAGAGCAGAATCGTTCCTGGCCTGGCTCAGTCAGGGTTATGTGATGCAAGAAAGAATATTTGGCAGTAATTCAATATTACCCTGTTTCTGAGTTGCTTGTGGGAACTCTTCCAAAACAAATCTAGTCTAATGGTCCAAATGCCTTATTTTGTGATTCTTTACTTTCTATGTAGCTGCCTCTGAATTAGTGAATTTCCCACTTCTATTAGAAGAGATTTGTTTAGAAGAGCAAAGAGTTCCCCTAAAATTTTAGGCAAGGCATTACAGCACCCTGGTCTCTGTGGCCCTATTCCTTTAAGTGAGCAGTAGAGAAAGTTGTGGAAATTTTTTCTGCCTTAAGGAATCATGAAAGTAGTTTGATTTTAATTCAAAATGCTGGTAGGAATCCTGACTGGGGCTTCTTTGGGGAGGAAGGGTAGACTGCTCTAGACAGAGCACTCAAAGAAAGGAAAAAAATTGAATAGAGGAGTTCATCAAAGAGAAAATACCAGGGTTGGGCCCTGGGCAGGAAAGCTCCCTTGTGTCAGGACATCTGTCCTTTCCTACAGTGTCTGTGTGGCTTGTGGAAGGAGAGGTAGATATCTTTGCTTTCCTGTGGGTGTTTTAGTGCCAAAAATATAACCCCTGAGCAGCAGCACTTTTATACTCTCAGAATTAATGTTTATTTATCCTAAGTGCTGTTAAGAGAGAAATACTCAGTTTACTGAAGAGGTGACAGTATTGAAAATGATGACAACTTCTCAAATGGTTGGTCTTGCAGAGCAGTCAGAAATGATGGATAGAATCTCGATGCAGAGAAACAGACTGATTTTAGATGATGTAGGAAAGGAAAATAGAGGCTTTTAATTACGTTCAGTGTGCAAGTATAATCTAGGACTACACACAGCTGTCAATTCGCAGTTAATTTGATGTCAATATAAGGCTTGTACAGCAACAAGAATTGATTTTTTCCCCTTTTCTTGTACCACCAAGCTGCTTGTCATGATAATTATTTGTTCACTATCTTTTCTCACATGCAGCCATCACTTTAGGAAAATATACTCTCCTTGATGATCAGCACAGTTTCTACTAATTCCTAGCTTTTTTTTTTTTTTTTTTTAATATACCCTGTTTTAGCATCTTGTATCTATTTCCAAACAGTTGCTTTCATTTAATTTTTCATGTTTTTCCTCACCTTCACTTACATTAGCTAAAATAATTTGCAGTGGAGCATTTTGTGCTGACACTTCAATGTCATCACCATGCTTTACATGCTTTATACTATAGAGAATCAAATGAGAAATAAATGGTCATCGGGAGACATGCTGCCTGACATTATTGTTTCAGGCTCAAGGTTTTTAGCATGTTCTGGAAGTGAAATCTGCATCAGCTAATCTTGAAAATACAACTCATGTAAGTGTCATATTTGCATCAGCTCAAAGTAAATGTGCATGTAAACTTGTCAAAATGTGTTTTACATTTACAGTGGCTGGGTGTATCATGCAGGCCAGAAACATGCTGCATGGTCTGAACTTAGCTGATGGCTTCCTTCCACCTACAGTAATTCTATGCTGTTAAAATATTTACTGAATTTCGAGGACATCAGCCTTTGTGCTAAAAGAATGGGAGAGAAAATGGACAATTACTTTTGCTCTTTTGGGTGACTTAGTATGTAGATTTTGCAACATGACTTTGAGTGGAGATGGTGCTTCCTGCTGAGACAAGGTGAGTTAGATGTCAAAATGGCTAAAAATACTTGACTGCAGCATTTCTTTGCTGTAAAACAACATTTTCTTCAAACAAAATCCTTCTGAAAATGTAGTAATGCAGAGAAAACCTTTGAGAGAGGAAGATTCTTCAGTTTGGAAGATTTCTTCTATATTCAGATGGAATTGTCAATCAAATTAGCACAGTGTGATGGCCTCAACTCCTTGGCAGGGCCAGTAACACAAACAGCTTAGTATTTGATTTCTAGTGTAAGAAACTTTAATTTGAGTTTATGATTCAACTGTGGGATTTGAGCTGTCTTCCATATCCTGGCTGAATGTGCCAGCCAGCAGACTGTTGGATCTTCAGGGACAAAACACTGCACATTGAGATGTTCCTTATTTTTTTTCTTTTTTTTTTTTTTTTCGCCAAACAAATTTTAGTTCTGTATCATCTCAGCATGGAAGTTTCAAATCTAATATCTGTACGTTAAATGCAAGCGTCCTATTTTTGACTGTTCATTTGACTGTTAAATATCTTTGGTGTAAAGAGTCAGAAACAGCAGGAGATCCCTGCAGGAATTTCAGTAGATGCTGACCATGCAATTCATGTTGGTGGGGAAGAACAAGAAAATGCTCTCCTGTAGAGGATGCGGGTGACTTACTGTAGGATAAGCTGACAGAAGGTACATGGTGTTGTCATTGTCATGTGTGATATGTGTGGTTTTTTTTTTCCCTGTCTTTTAATTTATCCTATAAAGTACGTAACACATTTTGATATGAAACCTGTTTTGCTAATGAGATTGTAAACACTCTTTGAAGGAGTTTGTGAGAAGAGGTCAGTCTGTTGGCTACATCATGAAGTAGTAAGGGATTCCTCCAAAGTGCTGAGTGAACTTTCATTGACCTTGCAAGGCTGGAGTGTCTATGCAGTGTCTTTTTCAGCTCCCTTTGACCTGGATAGGAGCGAGAGCAGGTCCCAGCTATACCAGAGCTATTTACATGGGCTATATATATACGTGTTAAAATGGTGCATGCTGGAGAACCAGTTTTAGTGCTTCTGCAGTGCTATCTAGACATCATAACTTCATCTCACCTTTATTCTTTTATTGTGTCTCCTAAAGTCCGTGTTCTTTTGGCTTGGGAATCTCCTGGGGAGTCATGCCCATCATAGCTGTGTAGCCTCCGTTTGGGGGAGTCACCTTCCCAAAGCCACATCATTAATGGTCTGCATAGCCACTACAGCTGCTGTACGTTGTTGGTTTTTTTTTTTTTTTTTTTAACCCATTCAGAGACATCTATAGTTTATTAGGCTTTTCTGCGATTAGGCTTTTTCTGCTTGGAGAGAGCAATTTGATTTTTAAGTTAAAATTGTGTTTTCTAGGAGAATTACATTACTACTTAACCTGATTTTGTCTTTCTAAGTTGTCCCTCTCTACAAGCTATGGGCAAACCTTGCTGTAGTCTCCCTCGTTTTGGATTAGCTCAGTCCCCATCATTTTGGACTATTCCTAAGCCCTCTACTTTTCCCTTTTTCTTATCATGCATGATGTGCACAACATCTCCTGGATGACATCTGTGAGCAGGCAGCAATCCCACCACTGTAGGTCTTGCTTATGAGCACACACAGCCCTTGGGAAAGGAAGTCTTATTTTCTTTTTGTGGCTATAGTCAATCAGCCAAATCTTTGTCTGATGCAAATGAACCTAGTGGAAAACTCAGACAACTGATAGAAAAAATTCTAATCGTAGTTTTGAATGTTCAGTATTCCAGTACAGCACTTTGCAGCTCCAGAGAGTGTTGCTTTCCAGCTGAGGTGCTAAAGCTAGGAAGTTTTACTTCATGCACCTGGCTGGTGTAGGGGCAGCATTTTCAAAGAGCTACAATACAAGTAATTTCCCTTCCCCAGTACTTATAAATCATATTCCTTATGCAAACATATTCTTATTTGCAAGTAGACTTTTCTCAATTATCAAAGATAAAACTAATTCAGAACTGCTCCCTATTAAGCTCTAAATCTCCCTGCAGGGTCTGAAGACCTGCCATGTCTGTCAGACCAGGGTTCAGAGCAGCTCTTATCATCTAACCCACTGCCCTGCCTCCAAAAGGAGACATACCCAGATGCCTAAGGAAAAGAGGAGGAGAAGAGCACTTACTTCCAGCTGTTGTTAGCTCGGGGACCTCCTGAGGTATGTGTGGTTTCTGTTTACCTAGTAGTAGGTTCTGCTCTGGGAACTTGGACAGCCTTTTCTTGGAACTCTGTGAACTGCCTTGGCAAGAACTTCCACAGTTTTTTGTGAAAAATCATCTCTTTCTAAAATTTGGTCTCTACTAGCTTCTTATATTACTCCCTAGTTTTGCAAGAGTCAGTGGTGTGATGCCTGACTGCCTTCTTCAAGCTAAACCAGGTGCTGTGGGCCTTGCTTATATCCCTACTGAAGAGCCTTGGTTTAGCTGTGGGATCTGCTTTCGTATACAGAGTGGTCCTCTTTGATTGTCCTTGTTGCTTGTCTCTGAACCTCTTCCAGCCCTACTCTAGGGGAAAGGATTAGATGAATACACCAGTACAGTGATGGTCTCCATTAGGTTTTCTGCTCCTTCCCTAGCACTCTGTATCCTGGTGGGTGTACTTTCTTTTCCACTACTGAGTGGTGAGTTGATGTTTCCATGGAACTGTCTATCATAGCCCAGGATCTTTCTCCTGGATAGCAGTGATCAGTTTGGGGTCCATCACTATGTGTGAAGTTCAGATCAGCTTTGCTGACTATATTGCTTTGCATTTGCCTTCTTAAAATATCACTTGCCATTTTAACATCCAGTCACGCAGTCTGTTGTATCTCATAGTAGCCCTTGCTGGCACCACCTTGAATAACTCTGCGTCACCAGCACATATTCTCACTATCCCTGCCCTCTTCCTCATCGCTTGTGAGTATCAGTATTTTCAACAGCATGTGAACCAGCACAGGCTTTTGAGGAACTGCACTGGGACCTCCTCCTTTTGCAGGAATGGAATGTTTTCCCCTACCATTTCCTATTTTTAGCCAAATGTTTATCCATGTGAGGACTTTTCTGTGCAATGACTGCTTATGGTTCATGTCATAGCTGCTTACCATACCTGTAATTTCAACAGTTCAGTGTATGTGTAAGAACTTCTTTAAGACGGGACTTTATCTTCTTTCATATTGAGCTGATACCCTGTGGAAAGTAATATAAACACATCGCAAATAATGATGTGGTAATAAAGTCTTTAATTCTTCTGTCTAGAATGTAATGTCCCCAAATCAGTCACTGTTTATAATATATGGAATTATTAGTAATTTGTTTTAATTCCATGTAGAGGTTCTGTTGGCAGACTGAATAATGAGCGACATACCAGTGTTAGCTCACCAGAACCTCCAGATGGATTTCCCTGTGCGTATTTACCTTGTTAACAGGTATCTTTAATATCTGCTTAAATATGCTTATTTCTGCATGTGAAATCTTTATATTTCAGAAGTGTTTTATACCTATGAAAAATGTGCAGGAAGACTGTTATGTGCCAGCAGTGCCGTCCAAGCACCAACTTCATTTCAGGGGAACGCCTCTGAATTTCCTACAACTTCCTATCATTTCAAAGAGTAATTTAACAGATTTTCATGAATAAAGGCAAATATTCAGAAAAATCTGCACTTATTGCGTGGTTTTCTCTTTCTGATGTAACTCAGGTGTGATGGCTCTGCTGAGACCTCTTTTGCTGGACGTGGTGCCGACGATTCAGCAGACTGCTGCCTTGGCGCTAGGGAGACTTGCCAATTACAACGATGACCTGGCAGAGGCGGTTGTGAAGGGAGACATTCTTCCCCAGCTCGTGTGCTCCTTGTCTGAGCAGAACGTAAGGCATCCTTTACTTTATATATATATATTTTTTTTAACACAAGGGGAAATCTTTCCTTTTTAGCTATCTGCTGTTATTCCTGAAGTCAGAGACACCACGCATGTTCGAACTCCTGAGAGGTCGTGTATATAATTTTGACTTTAAAATATTGTGTTACCTTTTAGCTCCATATATGAAAAATATCCATGGCACTGTTGTTTTCAAAATGTTGAGTAATACTTTATAAAAGCTCCCCATTTAAAATGAGACAGTTTGCAAGCTGTAGTGGTAATTGATTAGGGTTTGTCATTCATACCAAACACTTGTAAAATACATATAAATGCTGGAGTGGAATACTTAATATCTCCAAACATAGTCATTTTAAAATCTATAGTATGCAAAATATCAAACTATTAGCACAGGAAAATACAACTAAATGTTTTGATTTTCGTATTTCTTAAAAAAAAAAAAAAAAAAAAGGTTCAGTGCAGATAAATCTGATGCTCTCTTAATTTCCCTTGGCATTTTTCTTCACTTTTTCCATATACTAGTGTTTGGATCTTAAACTAGATTAACAGAAATGCTTTCAAATACTGTTCTTTATAATTGGAAAAAGAAAGAAAGCTGAGAGCTGAGGGTTAAATGTATTTTTGATTTATTTGATTTAGGAAAAGCAGGATTTCAATGGAAATATAGTTTGGAAATGGTATACTGCCATTACAGTCTTTTGAGAAAAACATAAATATAAGTACTTGCTGCATGTTTTCCTTGTTGCATATGTGGTCAGTGCTTATACAGTTTATCTTAAAAATATGTCAAAGAAAAACATTAATGTCAAGGCATTATGTATATTAGGGAAAAAAAATTCAGGTTTTAGTTAGACCAATTTATAACCATTTTGGTTAATTTATTTGTATTTTAAAGGGAGGAGGCAAACAAAAGTCTTTATCTTCTTTTTAAATTTATTATTATTTTTTTGATTTGGGAAAAAATCCCCAACAACTGAGGCCTTACTAAGTTAGCCAGAGAACCCTGATTTCTCTCTTCCGTTGCCTCTGTGAGGTGGCTGGGATTTGGCATCACCTACGGCGCAGCAGGATCAGTGTGAGCTCAGGGAATCCCCCCCGTGCCTTGGCGGCTGAGGAAACTCATTATCCAGTTCATGCGGAGTTTAGCAACGCACCCGGTTTGTTACTTCCCATAGGCAAAAAATTAAAAAGACGCATTTCCATTCCATTTGCTTCTCGTGTATCAACATCTATACTTAAAGGGCAGATTCTCTGAGCACACAATAAATACTGATTCCACTGATTTATGAAGAATAGGCACAGGGTCACATCCCGGCTCAATATTTTGTCAATTAAACTGAGCAAAATACACAGCTTTAAAATGCATTTGAACTGTGCCTGTGAATATGGCTTGTTTGTAAATAAATGTGTTTTGAATAATAACAAAAACCCAGAAGTATTTTCCTTTGCTTGGAGCACAGTTCCTTGCGGGAATAGCATGGCCACATTTGCACAGATGGAGACTGGTGTAAACTGTCGTAGCATCGCCGCATTCGGCAAAGCCTGCGTTGACTTACACCAGCTAGGTGTCTGTCCTTTGTGCTGTTTCCCTAGCTTACGTTCCCCCTAAATAATGTTTAATGTTTTGTCTGTAAATTATGTTCAATACACTGAACCAAGCTAGAACGCTGGGTTTTTGGCATTAAGGAATTACATCTGTGCTGCTAAGCCAAGCAAGGCCGTGGCAGTGTCGAGCCCTGGGACACGGCTATTCATGCTCTTTAATTGCTAACACGCTTCCTGACGCGGTTTTGGCCCAAGCTCGCTAGCAAGCTCTCAGGCAATGCCCAGTTGTGGTTTAGGGGAGAGTACAAGGCAGGGACAGTTGCCAGGAGCATAGAGGAGACCTCTGTGCTTTGGGAGAAGCTTGGCTGTGTAGACATGGAGCGCTGCATGGCTTCCACGTGGGCCTGGGGATGAGCCCAGGTGCAGGTTCCTGTGCAGAGCCCTCTCTATAGTCCCCCCTTGCTGGCTTTGTGGGCAGGTTTTCAGGCGTAGTTGGACATCTTGCAGGATGTGCAAAAGCACTTGCATGGTTCATTGTTCCTTTGGACTTGTTGCAGAAGGGATGTGAGGTTTGCAGTATTTAATTTATAAATACCTTAGTAGTAGGTATCTAGCACTGTAGTGCCCAGGCATCCAGTAGAGAGCAAGGGAGAATGAAGTGTCTCTGCCGAGCTCGCTGAGGGCTGATCTCCCTCTGGGCTGCAGAGCAGGCTCTGGGCACGTGGCTGTGGTAGGAGGCTGGTTGTGACCCAGTGACCCTTCGTGCAGCGCAGACTCTTCCAGAGGAGCTCAGCTGTGCCCCCTAACAGCCTTCGGCCAGAGAGCTGTGCCTGGGCTCTGAGCGTTCAAACTTCAAGGTGCGTAAGGAAATGTAACCTTCATCTTCTACATCCCAATAGCGGCTAGGGAACTGTAGAAAGAGAACGTAAAATGTGATTCTTTTGGGAAAATTTGTTTTTAATTGTGCTTTTGAAAGAAGCCATGGCCACCAGCACTGTTACGTGGAACCATCTGATGTGTGCAACATGATAGGTGCTGAAAACATGTACTTGGTCCAGCACTGGGGGCAATAGGCAGAATAATGTGAGCACAGGCCTGGATCTTGCTCTAAATTGTGCGCAACAGAGGTGCCCAGCTGCCCAGAGGGAGCTGGCTTTGGGCTCCCCTGCATAGAGGGGACGAGGGCTCCATGCCGGCTCAGCATCACAGTGGGGGCTCAGGCACTGCTGAAGCATTTCAGGATTCAGATCCTAAGCGCTTTTTGTTGGATCTGATTCTCTGTGTTTATTTCCTGTTTGGAAACGTAAACAGTGTTTTCTCCTAGGGCTGATATTATGGTAGTATACATTAGAAATTGGGAAGCCTTGTTAATAACACAGATGAGTAGAATTATTCTAGGAGTTTGACCTGTATAACCTGTGTAATCTAGTTAAATATGCTAAGACGTATTGTTTTTGCAGCTCTTATCACTCCCTACTCACTTAAGCAAACAAATTTATCTAGACTAATATCTTTTCCCCATATCCTCTTAGCTTCATTTTTTTTTCTGTTTGTTTATGCACTTACTGCAAATTTTAGATCATGAGCTGTTTTAAACAAGGACTGTTTGTGTGATGTCTAGTAGTCCTGATTTGGATCTGCTGAGATATTGCTACTACTAAAAAAAAGTCTAATTTATGCATGCCTGTACTGTATTATGTTTTGAACTACTTAACATTAGTAACAAGATTTTTTTTTCCTGATTTGTGTAGCGTTTCTACAAGAAAGCAGCAGCATTTGTGCTAAGAGCAGTTGGTAAACATTCCCCACAGCTAGCCCTGGCAATAGTTCAGTGTGGGGCACTGGAAACACTTGTGATTTGTTTGGAAGATTTTGACCCTGGTGTGAAAGAAGCTGCAGCTTGGGCCCTTGGTTATATTGCCCGCCACAATTCAGGTAACAGGTTTCATATGTTATCTTTCATCTTTGTATTATGTGAAAGTTGTAATAAATTGTATTTTCGTAATTTTAATTACAAAAGATGCTTTTCTTCTGCACTGTCAAGAAATTTCAAATTTGGAATAAGAAACTGCTGTAAGCTTACAGATTTGCCAGTGCAGCACCATTAGTGGGAAAGTGGTATAGCTGATTTCATCAGTGCCGGACTGTGTGGGAAATCTGCACTGGAAATTTCAGAATCTGTATACATTATAAAACAGCTACTGTGAAGCAAAGTTTGTTTTGCTCCAGTGTTAGCTCTTCTTTTTTTATATACATAGTGAAAAAGAAAGGTCTAGGCAGAACCAAGTTTCGTCCGGTTGGTAGCGCTGCCTGCAGCATTAATGGTGCCAAAGTCGTTGCAGTTGCCAGTAGACCACACTCTTCTCTGGGAGTCAGGAATAGATCCTAGGAATCTGATATTGAGCAGCGTACCGCTCTCTCGGGTGGTTATGTAACTCACTGGTAGTGTCATGTTCCTGTTCAAAAACTGATCCACATAGCAGATAATTCCTTTACTAGCTGCTTATATAGTTCAAGTAAAAGAGTTTGGAGATATGGATCACAGAAATGAGGGAAGAAACTGCTGGATGGGAGGGGTAGGAGGAGTGGCTTTTGTTCAAGTAGTTTAAGGTTAAAATTACTCCAGGGTCACAACATTAGCTGTTATATTTATGTTAGGATTTAGTTTTAAAATATAGTTGGACTGGATTTGAAAGTCTTATTTTTTTTTTTTTTTTTTTAATCGGTGTTATGTGCTGGAGTGTAGAAGAAGGTGTGGGATTTCCTCGTCCCACTTAGAGAGGGTAATTTGTGGGAATGGACTCCAATATTTGTCCTAATGGGTTTCCCTTTTTCCAGGGAGCCAAACTCATTTTGGTGGCACTTCTGAGTGCTAAAGATCTTCTACTTTTTGATTGCTAGGTCTGAATCCCAGCCTTAGTAGAAATTAAGTGTTGCTTCCATCTGAAGTGTGTTTGTTGAAGTGTCATTTTAAAGTGTTCACTTGTGTGAATGTATAAGTGTCTGTGTTACCCTGAACATAAACAGTTCTGTAGTTTTGTTATGTCAGTAAATCAATATTGACTTGCCTTGATTGGCCTTTGTGCTATTCATTGCCTGAATGCTGGCTGATCTTTAGGATGATCCAGTTCACTCTGGGACGTCCCTGTCTGCCAAGATGGAGGTGATGAAGGGGTGCCGAAGACAACCAGCTCCTTGTACAAATTGGTATTCCATGGTTGTGAACTGTTTATTCGCTGACAGCGAGTAGCTGCATCTCATGTTAATTTACACGAGCAATAGAGACAGCAGTTTCCAAAATTAGGTTGAAATTGCACATGCTACCATGCTGCAAGCTTCAGGGCATAGATCACTAGATGTAATCATTTAAAATGAAGGAAAAAAAAAAAAAAACAGGTCTTCCCCCACTACTCAACTGTAAGTCATTTGGGAGGGTTTACCTTCCTCTAAAACATGGCCATAGGAAGTTCCTTAACTGATGATTACTGAGGATAAAGAAGCTATATTGGGGAAAAATTACTCTGTACATGGTATGTTTATTACGTGTTTCTTATACTGCTATATGCATGCTTTTGTAACAGGATATTGCTGGAGATGGGATACAAAGATAGACGGACCTGTTCTTACCAACATCTGGTGTTTACTGTTGAAGAAACACTGGATTAGGCTCACATGCTTGTGTTGGCAGCTCTGGTTTTCTCTCATTGACTGTCTGTGGATACATATTGCAGTCTGAACTCTAAAAATAGAACTGGGTGT
Organism: Crypturellus tataupa; assembly: GCA_034781795.1. Taxonomy (NCBI): domain Eukaryota; kingdom Metazoa; phylum Chordata; class Aves; order Tinamiformes; family Tinamidae; genus Crypturellus; species Crypturellus tataupa. The sequence goes on along the minus strand of JAWLRI010000942.1, from coordinate 1,466,666 downwards.
GAAATGTTTTCCCCCACCTACAAAAGATTTTTCTGATTCAAAATTGTTTCTATTCCAAACTGGGACAAGATAAAGGCAAGATTTTTTTTCTCTCCTGAAAAAAAAAAAAAGAAGTGTGTGGGATGTTGCTCCTTTGTCCCTGGCAGGAATAGCTTAGTGATCTGGATACTTGCCGGGGATGCTGGAGACAGATTAAAGCCCCAACGTGTTTTAGGCAGGATGTGTCTCCCTGCGGGCAAGCAAGGGCTCTCAGCACTAGGTGATGCCTGTTCTGCAGTGGGAGGGTCTCTCTTTGCTTTTTATCAGAAATTCCATCCATGACTGTGTAAAACTGCCCTCTGAGATCTGCAGTGTACATTCCTATTAAAAAAAAGACTTTTACTTTGATTTTTTTTTTAATGGAAGTTTTCTGGTTAGTTAAAAAAAAAAAAAAAAAGACAAAAAGCACACTACCTTCATAAAACAAACACTTTACATGCAGTTCTTTTGGGAACAGATGTCTCCAGAAGTCATTGGATTCCTTGAGATTTTAGGTCAAGACAGATGTCTTGCGAGATTACAGAACATGGAAATCCTGTCAGATTCCAGATTTTGGCAGTAGCTTGTGCAGTTACGTTGCTTGTTTGCAAGTTCCCTTGGCTTGAATCTCAGACATTAATGCCATTCCAACACATACAGATCAGTGATCAGTGTGCTGTAATTTTGCCATTCCTCAGTTCTACTGTATATAAATGCTTGAAAGGAAGTGCAAAGTGTTTGAAATACCATTAAGTCTGTGAAAATTATTTTGCTAATAAATAACTTCTGCTAATACCATATTCAGTGAGGGGTTTAAAGTGCAGAGTTCTTAGATTTGAGAGGCGTGCAAATGACTTACCTTTCCATTTGCTTTGCCTATGTAAAATGTATGATTTATTCATGCTCTCTTACCTGCTACAGCATATTGCAAATGGGTAGGAAAACAAAAACAAACAGCATTCTGTTTGCTTACACACAAGCATGTTGCTGAGGGAAGAATTATACTGATTTTCTGTCATACTGCGGTGCCCTCAGGATCACAGGATAATTCAGGAAGGGACTTCAGGAGGTCTCTAGTCCAACCTCCTGCTCAAAGCAGGGTCAGCCATGAGGACAGACCAGGTTGCTGTGATTGTCAGCCATTTGGGTCTGGTTTTTTGGTCCTATTAAGAAACTCATAATTAATGACCTTTGCTCATCTGCTGAGGAAAGTTGTTTTTATTTATCTTTTTTTCTTTCCACTGGTTTTGATGTTATCTTTAGTGCTGTGCTTGTACTGACCTGCATAAAACTGTGGTTTTGAAGTGGTGATAGTGACTGGAGTCTTCACACAATCACATAGTCCTCAGGAAAATACAGTTAGAAGGTTGTTCTGGTCAAAAGCTGGTATCTCCAGTGGGTAGAACTGCCACCAAAGCAGGTGGTGGTCCAAAGGTCCCTGCTCTAGATGGAAAACTGCCTTACTTGCAAGTGCAGATTCGTTTGCTACCTGACACTTGAGTGAACCTCGTGTTGGTTCTCAGCTGAGTTTCCTTCTCTGAAACTGTTTGTATATTTGAATCTGTTTTATTCTTGCTGGCATGAAGGGATTTTTTGTAGTAACACTTAAGATACTTCAGGTCAATCCTGTAAGATTTGCCATTGACTTCAGAGGGAATCAACAAAAGAGCTTGACTTCTTTTTTGTTTGCTTTATGCCCTTTCTGGTCAAGAGGGCTCACGACTAGGCTTTGGCATCCTTTGCATTTGGTTCTCTGTCCCTGATGAGCACATATGAATTGAGAAGAGCCAAACTGGTGACTCCTTACAATCTTTTTAATCAGTCTTTCTCATTTAGTCTGCCTGTTGTAGCTGCAATATTTCCTTCTGCTAAAATTCTCCTTAGTTTCCTCTTGACAAAAGCAACTAATTTGTGGCAGTTTTTGAATCTAAATTCTCTTGTCTCTGTGCATGTGTCCAATAATACTTGCTACTTTCTTTCATGTAGGGAAAAGTCCTACTTTATTACCATGTGATTAGAATATCCTTTGATCTGTGCCTCAAACTGCAGTCCAGAGCTCTGGGTTTTCATACTTTTTGTGGACTTCTGCAAGTTTCACAACTAATTTTTCTTTGCTGTCTTTCTCCTGCTTTTCAACTATTGGTCTTTTTTCAGGTTCACAGACCTGGCGTAGGGTTCAAAAAAGTCTTTTTATTTATTTATTTATTTTGGTGACTTGTTCCATCTTATTTGCTTTGACTAATATATATATATTTTTAAATATACCGGAAAATATGTATTTTCTCATTTAACTCTTTCTCAGACTGCATTTTTTCCCCATTTATGTCTGTATTCTGTGTCTGAATAGCAAAGTTTGAGTTCTTTGGCATATAATTAGAATTAAAGATATTCTGCCAAGTGGAAAGGTCAATTGAGTCTTGAGTCTCCTTTTGAGAAAAAAAATGCTATTATCATAGAATCATTAATTCTTAGAATCATAGTTTTGGACTGAATTTGCAGTATTGGTGGGGATGGGAAGATACATATTTCTTTGTCCCTGCCTCACTTCTCCTGTTTTTCTGTCAGTTCACTTACTGCTTGTCTGTCTTTGGGCACATGGTCCAAGCCTGTATGTGGTGAGTTAATAGTCATGCATCTTATAAACATCACTGAAAGAACAAACATTTAATTAAATATGACCGACAGTAACCGTCAGCACTTATATGGTATCAGTGATTTAAATTGAATCCGATTTACTTTGCCTTTGAAAAAGAGTTTGTATGGATATTTTTACATGCCTGGGCAACGCTGTGACCTTCAGGTGTTGCTCTTTCTCTTGCTACTTGCCCTTCATGCTGATAAAGAACCAGAGAGACTTGATCTTCTGATATAACCCTGTACCTCCTGGCAGTATTTTCCTGTTATTCCCATCTCCCTGGCATATCCTTTAGTGGACATTTGGTCATTAGATGATTGTGTATTTCTCTTAGTGTACAGCATCAAAATACATTTTTGAAGAGATCAAGCATGTGTTTTTTTCTTTTTTTTTTTTCCTAATGGAAAATTATATTTAGCTCTTTTTTTTTTTTTTTTTTCTTTTGTGGAGATATCTGAGATACTTTTGAGATATTTGAAATATTTCATAGAGATATTTGAAGATATGTTTTCAGGGAAATTTTCTTACAGATTCGTAAAATTGTAGGTACAGGTTATTGTTGAATCCCTGTGATTTGTGTGTGTTTGAAGGCTGCACACTCTACATTTTCAGCTAAGTAGTTTTTTTGAAAAGTGAACCTTGAAGGGCTGATCTTTTATTAGTTTATGAAAAAATCCTTCATTATTTATCGTGGATTTGTAAAGTAATATTTATATTTTGCTTAAAATATGTCATTTAAAGTAAGATACAGTGTAAATATTTGAGATATTAAATGTACTGCAGTGTGTGGATGTAATTCACTAATTGAAAAAAGGTCTGCTCAGGAACTTTATTTGGATATGAACAGCGTAATGATGACATGACTTACAGGTTTCATGAAAAACTGTATTAGTCTATGTATATTTAATGAAGTATGCTCTATTTTTCTTAATATGAAAATCTCTTTATTGATGAACTATAAATCAAAAGCTAGGTTAGAGACTTAAAATACAATAGTCATATGTTGCCATGGTACTGTAAGTCAAGATAAATGTTGAAGATAATAATGGATATGCATAATATGGTGTAGCAAAACTGTATGACGAACCTAATAGAGTATTGAATCTTACATGATTTTTATTACTTTGTACCACTATTTTAAAATAGTGGAGATCGGCTATAGTATGAATTTTGCTTGTGGTATCCAGTATTTTCTTTCTTTCTTTCTTTCTTTCTTTTTCTATTTTTCTTTTTTTGGGAGTCTGTGATTAGTGCTGCATATAATGAAGAGAGCTAATGAATTTCTAATAGTGTAATTTTTACCCATGTCAGCTAATCATATGTTCAGGTCTTTTGGCTTCATTTAGTTAAGGTACTTTAGTTAAGGATATTGTACTAGTCTCAGACATACAATATCTCACTGATGATATTTCCAATTTATCTAAGTCTGCACGATAACATTTTTATGTCATTAAAATATAAATTCTTCTGTCCTTTCCCATATATATTATCAAAGCCTAGTTTTGGTCAACAAGCTCCATTTTTTTCCAATCTTCCATGCAAGAGAAATCTTTTATGTGTGTTTTCTGAATTTCTGTTTTTGGCATTTGATCTATGCTAATATCTGCTTATCATTTAAAGAGGGTAAAATGCTCTCTAATTAGGTGGTTGGTAAAATTTTGGTACTTTGGCTTTTCTGTTGTTGTTAGCTGTGCATAAAATGCTTTCCTATTGATCAGTGTAGAATAGCCAGGGTTTAAACAGCTGACATCTGCTTACTTTAAAAAAAGAAAAAGAAAACAGAATAACAAACCATTTCAGCCTAATCTACCTCAAATGTGTGCATGTAAATGGGGGTCCATCTATTGACCTGCATTCTTTTCAGTTGTGGATTGGTCCACACGGTTTATGAAACCAGGAGGGCTGATTTGAAATGCAGATGTCGAGACAGTGAACTACACCCTCCCCTTTTTCCTTTGCTGTATCTGTCAGGGTGAAAAATGGCTTGCACAAGGGTCAGTCACCCATACTCACTTAATTACTTTCCTTGGACCTACAGAACTGTCACAAGCTGTGGTGGATGCGGGAGCTGTTCCTCTTTTAGTGCTCTGTATCCAGGAGCCAGAAATTGCTTTGAAAAGGATTGCGGCTTCAACTCTCAGTGATATTTCAAAGCATTCTCCAGAGTTAGCACAGACAGTAGTGGATGCAGGAGCTATCGCTCACTTAGCTCAGATGATCCTGAATCCTGATGCTAAACTGAAGGTACATTTCAAAATTATTATTTTTTTATCTCAGTTATGCCAGGCATTACTTGCTACTGAACCAGAGGCACTGCTCTGCATATTTATTTAGAAAGCTCTTGTTTCGGACCTTATAAAAATGTAACTACATGGTTAGTGGAAAAGAGGATTCTGAACATGTTCATGGTTAGCTATTGGATAAAACTGCTGTTCCGTAAAAAGCAACTAACCTAATTTTTAAAGTGTTTATAATTTATTTATTTATTTATTAAGAATTATATAGTGCCTTGTGAATATTTTGGTCTGATGTAAGAAAGTGCATCCTTTAATATTATCTAACATATTTGAAATAAATGCCATTTGCACAATCCAGTCACAAGAATGGGTTTTACACACTTCAGATTATACGTCTTAGAATGCGCTGTCTGATAGTCTATGTTGAAGACTTTATGACTAGTTTAACTGACAAAAAAAAATTGTTTAGTATATTTTTCCTGTGTAACAGAAACGGAGGACAACAGAAAAATGCCACTTCTAAAAAGTAGATAAAAATCTTTAATATAAGGTCTGTTGGATGAAATTCATGCTATGCACCTTAGTGTAATTTCAGTAGATTTCTCTGAATTCTTTTAAATTATAGCTCTAAATGGTGTGTGTGTGTGCATGTGTATATATATATATACATAGTTATTACATAGCAAGCGTGAATAGGATAAAACAAAGGAGAAACTTTTTTATTCAGGAACCAGTGAATGTTCTATGCCATTATATTCGTGCATGAATTGACTCAGTGAATTGTAAAATAGCTGTAATTGTTTTCCCTATCCCGCTTTGTTTTCCTTGATGCAATAGCTTCTTGTGTGCTGGAGGAGTGTGTGTGTTGCAGGCTGTTTGCACGCTGTTCATTTTATAACAATTTTTATTTACTAGCGTCAGGTGCTGTCAGCTCTAAGCCAAATAGCAAAGCATTCAGTGGATCTCGCGGAGCTGGTGGTTGAAGCAGAAATTTTCCCAGTTGTGCTCACATGCCTGAAGGACTCAGATGAATATGTCAAGAAAAATGGTGCAACTTTAATTAGAGAGATAGCAAAGCATACGCCTGAGGTAAAACCTTGAAAATGCAAATACAAGGTCATATCACTAGATTTTATGCTTTAAATAAAACAGGATTATTCTGTCATTTGTTTTTTGAAAGGTAGGGCAAATAGCCATTTGGTTTATTTGTTGGAAAAATGTGGAAATGCTTGCTGATGTTATGAGTATTGAATATCAATTGGTCAGGAAATTAGGAATCTTGTAATATATACCTCATTCTATCAGATATCAGTGCAGAAAAAGTGTTTTAAGTTGGCAGTACTGTTAGCCCTAGACATTTAAAAATCACAAGCAAAGCCTCACAAAAGTCCTAATACTGACTCGCAGGCCACAAGAACATGTTTTAACAATTATATATGGTATATATCTTTTTTAATGTTTTGAGCTGCAAAGATAGAATATGATAGAATCAAAAATTCACTTTATTATTAAACTACTGGTAGTTTCTTGTATTAGCTTGACCCCATTATCTGAGTCCCATTATTTGCATCTTTTTGACAATAAGAGATATGGGAAAAGAGGATGTTTGCCAAAGTGAATATGAAATAAAACTGAAAAACTTAAAGAATTACAACTATGTGAATCTGTTGGATTGTAAAATCACTTGAAAGGCCCCAAATGAAACTCTGGAATGAAATACAAACAACATAATGTTGTGGATTACACTGATGCTGAACACTAAATCACACTTCTAGCTTAACAAGGGAGAGGGGCTTAAACCTTACGTCTGCGCTGCCGTTCCCTCCGCCTCCACGGGATCTTCCTGGTATCTTCGTGCAAGGGGAGAGGCCGCTCACGCAGCTCCGGGCTGACCCCCTGGGCAAAGTCGTGGTCCGAGCGCCCAGCTGCTGCGCGGGCTGAGCCCTGTGCCCCTCGGGCAGCTTTGCTGGAGCAGCGCATGGTGCAGCAAGGACAACCCGAGCCTGTTCAGCCGTCGGCCGTGGCCTGTGAGCGTCCTGGCTTGCGGGATCTGTTCTGCAGCCGCTCACGCAGTAAAACTGACGGGGAGGTCAGCGTCTGGGGGAGCGCAGAGGGTGTGAGGTCCCAGCAGCAGGGACTGGGTCTGCGCTGGAGCCTTCTGTTTTGGAGCGCGTGCGACTGCAGGCGGACATGGGCCTTGGCTCTCAGCAGCTGCAGTTGGCAGTCGTGTGAACAGTTCTTCCTAAGTAATAGCTTTAAATTTCATCTGGCTGCTTCATGAATAAAACAATCCTGTTTTAGTGGCTTCAAGGCTACAGTGGATTTCGTGTCACAGAAGTCAACAGGATTGAAACTCCAAATGGCTAAGCTGTGTGCTTTTAATTTTAACCATTAAGAATGTGTTTCTTTTGCTTTGAAAACCTCGTAAAAAAAACCCAAAACAACAACAAAAAATAGGAAATGACAAAAATACGAAATCCTGTTAATTTTTATGCATTGTTGATATTATATGTAGCCCACTACTGCCCCTCAAGCAATATGAGGAGTGATATCATTTAGAAAATGAGACTATGTAGGATAGCCTTATTTATAGAGCTGGCATCAAAGAATATAGACCTGATTATAATTTATAGCCAGGCTAGGGTTTGACATTCTGGGAGAAGCTTCCTTGCCCATCAAGTATGTTCTCTGGATATCTCTTTTAGGGTGCCCTAACATGGCAGAAGGGCATAGTCCCAGCTGGTTTTGAGCAGCTATGACAGTTGTTCTTGGCTTCACGCCTCGGTGGGGGGATCCACAAGGGCTGTTAAGCAGCAGCAGAGTTATCCAGCATGCAGGTGCTAGAGAGAAAGGGCCTTCCCCTCTGTCCCTGCACAGGTAACCTCAAGCTGGCTCAGAAAATAAGTAGGCAACAGTATTGAGGATACATGGCTCAGTATGTGTATCTTTAAAGTCATTCATATATAGACTTGCACTGCATGATTCTTTGGTGGATACTCATGTTGAGTTGAGAATATGTCATTCCGTGCCATTTAGCCTCAGGAATTCAGAATCCTGATTTCCTTGCTGCAAAGGTGATCACAAACAGTGTAAAAAAGCAGTTTCATTGCTGTGAACTTCATGGTGCACTCAGTGCCCAGCAAAGTGTGTGATGCATCAATCTCATTCCAGCTTTATTTTGTAAATCAGGGCTGATACAGTTAAAGACTCCTGTAATGTAGTGCTTTATGCCTGTAGATACTTCACACTATCTAATCTCCTTCATTTATCTTTTCAGCTTTCACAGCTTATAGTAAATGCAGGTGGAGTTGCTGCTATAATTGATTGTATTGGCAGCTGCAGAGGGGCTGTCAGGCTGCCTGGCATCATGATGCTTGGCTACGTAGCAGCTCATTCGGAGAATCTGTCAATGGCAGTGATCATCTCCAAGGTTAGCTCTTTCTTTGTCCTCTTCCTATAATTCTTCAGTGTATTCTCAGAAAAAGACACAAATTCACATAGGCAGAGCAAGTATTTGGAGACAGAATTATGCACTTGCTATTGATAAAAGCTCTTTTTAATAATACCATCACTTACCATCTCTGAAAGTATGTCACACCTGATCAAACTGGGTCCTTACGAAGCTTAAACATCCATAAGATGTTACGGTGGGTTGGTTTGTGAACATTCATTCACAAAAGGATGATTTCTTGGCCTATAAAAAATAACCCAGTGAATTTCTATGATCTATTTTCTTATAAAATGTTTTATTTTGGCTAAATCAAAATCAGTTTTGAAAGAAGAATGTTTAATGGTACATTTTTATTACCTTAGCATGACTTTGCTCATGCTACTAGAGTATCTTTGCAACAGAAGTCCTCAGACTTGTAAAGATTTGTAAAGATTGGGTTCTGAAATATATCACAGTTTGATTCAGTTGTGCAAGTGATAGAAGCTTTCAAATGATTTAAACTTGGTGTTATTCGTTTTCAAGTCTAAATAAATTTGCTAGGTAATAATATAGAAAGGTGAGAATTTGTAATACCTGAAATAGGTGAAATAAGTACCTAGCATAATATTCTGGTACGAATAATGCTGACTACAAAACGCCAGGAGAAAGGAAGTAATTTCACTGGCCTTTGTTGGCCCATTCTTACACTATGATGTCAGGTGTTTTAAATTTGTTGTCTGCATGGAAACAATGAAACAATAAAAACTGAGGAACTGAAATGTTGTCTATTAGGAATGCAAGGTAAAAATTAGAAATCATTATGATGTAACATTAATAATTATGCACAAAGGGCAGAAATGATCAAAAATACTTCCCTTCTGCATTTGAAAAGCCGGAGAACGTCACTTCTGTCTCATACCGCTCTAGAGGCCCCTTTTCCTTGGAAGACTCTATGGCTGTCCACTAACAACAGACAGGGATGCCTAGAGCAAATGTGCTTTCACTGTTAAGTGCCTCAAATTACATGGAATGAATACAGGATTAGGTGGATACGATGGCACCTAACTGACAAAATGCAAAAAATATTAATAGCTGCGCCTAGAACTGAAAGGAAGTGCAGTGAGAGATTTGTAGGCCCGCTTGCAAACTCTCATGAATTTCATATTTCATATTTCATATCAAGATTTTCATAACTGATCTCTCCCCACCCATCCAAACAGATCCAATTTGCAGTTTTTAAAAATTTTGTTCCAGATGGAGCCAAGCTTTGCGAGTTGGGATGTAACACTGAGGGCATGTCTTCCTGCCCTGGGACCATTTGAAAGGAATGTGCTTTGATGTAACCAGGTGCAGTCACACATCTGAGAGGCTAAGGTTTAAAGACCTAAACGTAAACTTACCTTGGAGTAGAGACGTACTGTATCCTGAAAGGATGAATTTGGGAAACTGTTTGGGGAGGGTCAAAATGGACCCCTCACTTCAGTGGTCATGTGCTGCAGAGCTGTGGCAAAAATGACAGATCAGTCCTTTGATGTATTAAAGAGTGGAAGATGAAGTATTACTAGAAGAGAGGTTAATCTATCTTCAGTACTAGTGATACCACAGTGGGATACTGTGTACCCTTTTTTTCCCTGCGTTTGAAAATAATCCTGAAAAAAACTGAAGAGTGTGTAGAAAAGACTGCACTCGAGAATGATACAGGGGGTGAAAACATCTTCTAGTTAAGGTTACTGTACCTAAACTATTGTGAAATGGCTCCTGTTTTAAGTACCTTCTGGACATAAAATACCAACCACCAATGGCTCTGTAATCTTGTGGAGAAAGGATAAAGACTGTGATGTGGAACCAGAAGAACTTCAGTTACAGATGGAAGAAAGTGAAATATCCCTTGAGGTCTCCCAAACAAGTCTTTCTGAAAGTTATTGGATGAGCCAACATGAGCTGCTGTATTCGAGAAAGGGTTTATGAGGTGAAATTTAGTGCTGTGGATAGTGGCATTAAAAAAAAGTTAGATAATTTAACGATTGAGCCCTTCTGATCTTAGACCTCTTTTATAGTTTCATAAGCACTAGAATTGGTGTATTTTCTGTGTGACAAAGCCAAAACCTTTGCTCCCAATACAGCCTGAATTGTGTCATGTATTCCTTCAAACCCTTAACCTTGATGTGCTGGCTTAAACAGCCTTCTGACTTAGAGTATTGAATTTGTCTTTCAACTGTCTTTCAATCTGTCTTCAACTGGGTTTGAAAAGACTATTAAAATTCTTGCTGGTCATGGTGTTAAAAAAAAAAAAAGACAGCACTAGCATATGATCTCTTACAGGTTATTCTAGAGGAAGAGTGTAAATAGAGAAACATTTTATAAAGATCTATGTCAGTTTAAAGTTGTCCTTCCCTGATCTAGATTTGTGAAGGTTGTGTTTCTGATGAATACTATAGGGAATACCACCGCTGTGTGCTTGTTTGATAGAAGAAAATGAAGATCATATTAAGGCAGCAGCTGCCTGGGCCTTGGGCCAGATTGGCAGGCACACTCCTGAGCACGCACGTGCCGTGGCAGTAGCGAACGTGTTACCCACCCTGCTTTCCATGTATATGGACACACGCAGTTCAGAAGACCTTCAAGTGAAAGCAAGTATATTCACTGTATCTGCAATATGCAATATTTGTTGTAACCAATAGATGTAAGTGCTTGTAAACTGCTGAGTGGTGTGCATTTTTACTGGTGCTTCCTGAGATAAAATTCCTGGGTGGGGAGAGCCTGAGAGGTTTGGGACCATTTATTAGGCCTGGCTGGTCCTAATGTGTGTGTATATTGTCAAATCATATGACACAGCCACAGCAGCCTAGTCCCTCAGTTTGTCAGACCTGCTTTCTCCCAGAAATGCTATAATTTCTCATAATTGTCCGTTTTTAAGTATCTTCCTTTTGGGGAAGTATAGTCTTTGGTACCAAGTGTTGTACTACTTGCAAAATTGTTCACACTTTTACTATTGTAATAAAACAGTAACAAAAAATCAAGGCCCTGCTCTTGGAAACATAGAGCAACTCACATTTAGGCTGTCCTAGAACATGAGCTGGTAGAGTTGGAATTTGTTATTTTTGTGCAGCAGTACATGAACTGACTTAGCAGTGTAATATGACAGGATACGGTTTCCCATTTTGTACTGTGCCCTTTTACATTCCACTGGAGTATGATAAATTCCAGAGCTGTGAAGTAAGAAGGCAACTTTTGCATAGTCATTTTAAGTGGTCACCAAAATATCAAGGCTGGACCTATAATTCCACAGTATCCAGCATCCTGTCCCTTGTGCAGAAACTAGGCACCGATAGGCAATTCTTTATCTCTCTCTCTCTCTCTCTCTCTCTCTCCCTCTCTTCCTGGATGGCCATGCACTGTGCTGCTATCCCAAACCAGCAGGTTCTCCTAATATGCTCCTTCCAAAATATAGTATTTTTAAATGTGGTTTGATTTAGTTTTCTTATTATATTACAGTACTTCAATTTACTTAAAGGACCTGCTTCCATTGTAGTAAAAGGAAAATTGCCATTCTTTGACTGTAGATAACATAATAAGTCTACGATGCAGTGTAGGTTTTGAGGTTTAATAAATCTAAGTAGGAAATTGATTCTTTGTTAAGTAACCTGATGGATATCGTAGTTCTTATTCAGAAATTCCTCTTTGAGAATTCTGATCAATTTGCTTTTCTGATCAGACTTTAGTGATATGTAACATGAATTCTCATTGTTTCATTGATGTCTTACCAGCAAAATTTTATTTTGCATATCAATAGACTAAGAAAGCCTTAAAGAACATCCTGCAGAAATGCACGTATCTTCCAGCACTGGAACCTTTGCTGCATGATGCCCCTCCCAATATTCTGAAGCATATTGTCGGGCAGTTCAGCAAGGTAAGAATGAGCTCGGCTTGATAGGTAACAGGTTAATTGTTTTCCATTTAGCAAAGAAGTTAACACCATTCCAAACACCAAGTATCCCTAAAGGCGGTTGTTCTCTCAGGATCCCCAAGCATTCCATTCAGAAGTAGCTTGGACCATCCTGTTCTTTTGTCTGAAAAAGCAAGATGCTTTGAATTTGGAACCTGTCGTAATTCATTTTGGCCAGAGGAAAAACAGTTGTTTATAAGCAAGGTAGATATTTTCTTCCTCCTTGCCTTTGGGATTGAGTGGAATACTAACCCTCATGCAAGTATTTTTGATGAGCCAATATATTGTATAAATCCAAGTCACATCTGTTTTATACCAAGTGCAAGTGGTCTGTACTGTGGTTCTTTCCTTACTAATTTTCAGTTCCGATAATTAAGGAAGTGCAGGAATACCAATTATTTCCTCATCCCTTTCAAATCTGAAATTGTTTATTATTAGCCAAATTGCCTATTTGGGTGCAGCATGCAGAAAGTGATACAATTTAATCAAGATATTTCAAATTATGTAAAGAATTGCTGACTAATCAGGAGATTTCTAGTGTCTGCTATGTTTATCAACTGCTGGGAATCCTGCTCAGCTATAGATCTTTCTTTTCTGACATACTGTATGGCACAATCTACCAGCACGGGGTGTGAGGCTGTCTTGGTGAGGTGTTCTTCCTGGAAGTGCCCGCATGAAATGCTCTGATTACCGCAGATCTGAAAGCAATACTGTTTATATTCCTGGCTAAATGGCTGCAGTTTGGTCTGTCTGGTCTTCTTGCTAAGCCTGAACAAAGACATTTGTTCAGAATCCAGAGCCTTCTGCTCCTGTGTGCCGACTGGGAGCATTTCAAAAATTTGTTCTAGAAGAGATGAACCATCTAATGCAGCTTATTTCAATTCTACATGCTCCAGGTGTCCCTGCTGGGGCAGGGGGGTTGGACTAGATGATCTCTAGAGGTCCCTTCCAACGTGTGGTTCTGTGTGATTCACGAGTGGAATCGTGGATCAACTGGAAGGGCTGGATGCTGCTGCTACTGGTCTGTCCTTGGTAGAGGTGTGTGGAAACAGGCGGTTTTCCAGGTCCCGGTGTGAAAAGGCCCTCGTGTGGAGTGTGTCCCAGGGAGAGGGTTCTGCGCGCCCCTGGGTTTCTTTACCTGCTGCTCAATTTTGTGCAACCTGGAGGTGTCAGGGAAATTAAGACTGTTGGCTGATACCCATGACAGAAGTCTGGTCTTTCTCTTCATCTATCCTTTTAGGCAATTCTGTCCACCCGGAAGGCTCTGTTTTACATATAGACACAGGCAAATTTATGACTTCATTTGTCCACGCAGTCTGAACACTTACAGAGTGTTTTTGCCTACGCAGCGCATAACTCTCAGAGTTGGTTTTAAACCCATCTACGTTTTCTGTTGTAGACACAGCTGATATCTTGCATTATCTCTTTTATGCGCTCGCAGCCCCGTGGGCCTGCGGACTCAGTGTTGTCATCCCGGCGGCCCGGCCCACCCCCGCCTCCTCCCGTGTCCTCCGGACAAAACGGCGTGTTGGCGTCGCGCCGGGAGCGCCGCGCGCATTGTCTGGTCGCTTCTGCTTCTCATCCCCCTTGGCTGCACAGACTTCTCGGGTCTGCTCCGGGTGTGCGGATGTGTGTGTTTGCGAAAGGCTTCCATGACTACACAGTGTGCTGTGTGATTTTAATATCTAGGAATTTAATAGTAGCATGTAATGCCTCAAGGCTGCATTGTTCACTTGCAAGAATTCTCAGTATTGTTTTCATGCAATAATCTATACTAGATCATTATGATGATATAAAATTCTGCTCCACAATTAAACTGTGGGAATTGACATAAAAGACCTGAATAACTTGGTTTAAGTGGAACAGATGCTGTTGTTATTCCATGTTCATATTGTGTTTTTATTATCTATTTAATCTCCGCAATCTTATTCTCTTTGTGAGAATGATTTAAGAAATATTATTTACATAAATATAAATATTCAATATTTTTATGTGTGTTATGTATTAAAATATATGTTAAATTATGTTTAAACAATAAAGGGCTCGTTTATGTTTTCATTTTTTTTATGCCCAACTGCATGTGAAAATATAATAGTCATTATAGAAGTTGCACCTCTGATGTGTTTTGTTTTATCTGTCCTCTTAATTAAAAACACATAAACAATATTTGAGCCTAGTAGCACAGAGATTCCCTTTAAAAAATCATGGTTTTATGATGTATTTCTTTGTGTGTAGGTGCTGCCCCATGACAGCAAAGCGCGTCGTCTCTTTGTAACAACTGGTGGTCTTAAAAAGGTTCAAGAGATTAAAGCGGAGCCTGGGTCACTTCTTCAGGAGTACATCAACGCCATTAACAATTGCTATCCAGAGGAAATAGTGAGGTATGGAAAGTCTAAACGGCTCCTATTTACAGCATTGTTAGGTGTTCTTCACAGGAGCCGCAGAAAGCAATCGTTTACTGTACAGGATTAACTCTTTGTGTGAATTTTGTTTTTATTAAGCAGCGTAACCTTTGGTTACCTGCCCCATTAGTAAATGCAGGAATAACTGCAAAAGTTAGTTATGTATTTTTGAACACTTTCTGCTTTTTAATTGTCTTGGGATCAAATTTCTTTGTCTCTAAACAAAGCCCAATATCAGGCTCTTGTGGGGAGCCTGGAAGGGAAGCCGGTCCCACTCTGTTCAGACAGACCACAGAGCTTCAGCACAACGTTGCTCCTATCTGTGAAGGTTTGGGGGAAGGCTACTTTGTCACGGTAGCTTATCTGTGGGCTCCCCAGGCCACAAAATACAGGCACTAGTGGATCTTTGGTTGCATCCTTGACCTCCCTAAAGAGCCAATACAAACAGCGCATTTGGAGGCGCTTCCAGAGCAGAGGGTCCAGGGGCTCTGCTGCGCAGTTGCTCTGCCCCAGCTGCCCTTCCTTCCCCTGCCCCCAGCCTCATCATGAGGCTTAAGTGTTATATAAAAAGACCATACACCAGCTGTCTGCACCAAGGTGAACTTTGCCCTTAATGAATACAGAAACACTATTAAATAGCTTACAGTCAAAATGTCACCATCCTAAATTGTAATAATGAGAGAAATGTCCTTCTGGATTCTAGATATCCATTTACCAGTCCTTACCTCCATCAACACATCAAAAGCGTGTTGTACTCTTGCACTCCCTCTACAGGCTCTGAAAATCTGCATTATCATTTTTAATGTAGCAGGAGTTCTTTAGCTAATAGTAGCCACAAACTAAGTCATGCAAAATGAAGCCCTATTTGTCTCCATAAAAATAAGTCAGTCAAGGCTGTCAAATGGACAAAAGCAAAATCATAAAGAAACTTTATTCTGCAGCTGCTAATAGGGATACTTCAGAGGGAAAAGGGACATTTGCTTACACTTTTCTGGATATAATTAATGTTTATCTGTGGTACAGATGCTTTTTTTTTTTTTCTGTAAACAAAACCAAGTTACTCAAATAGGTTGTGATGTAATAAAAAAAGACCCCTTCAAGCATCTCCTGTGTGCGGTAGAACGATGTTGGTTCCGCTCCCTGAGGCAAAGCTGCTGTAATAAACTCCAGCTCTAGATTTGTCCTGGAGAACTGTTATTTCAGACTGTTAGCAGACTCAGGATAATAACGATGCATTGAAAAGTTAACTTTACAACAAGAAAACTAATACTAGTTTAAAAAAGAATTACATTATGCAGAATCCTCCAGAAAATGAAAATCACCAAGAAGAAAAGGTCTTCCTTAATGTGAAAACATCAGGGATTTCTGCTTAAATACATTTTAGGCATGCATTGTGTGGAAGTGTTTCTCTTTATAGTTAAAGCTTCCAGCGTTCAGAGATGACAACTTACATGCCTGCAAAACCAGGAATATACTGTGATGTATATTTTTAGAATAAAACAGCAATAAATTTCAGGTACTCTGTTTAACCTGGAAAACAAAAACTAAATACAGCTTTGCTGACGCTTGTGTGTTGGAAGCCCACAGCTGGTCCATTTGGAAACCCAGCTGGATGGCAGCCAATCAGTAATGGCACCATAGGGTTCTGCCCTAGAGAAAATCTATTGGAAATCTCCACAGTGAGCTAGCATTAGGAAGAAGGTGGTTGTGGTAGAATTTTGTTCCAGAATCAATGTTACTTGCATTGATATGAGCTTCATGTTTGTGTTGGGGCTCCGTGCCTATATTCCATGGTCATTGTGAGAATACTCTCCTCTGGCAGCCGATGGCTCCACATTTATGTATGTGTTCAGTCCATAGTTTCTCAAGAAGTTGACATCTACATTTCCCGTAAAGATGATGCTATTAGTTGCTTAGCCTATCCAAAAACTATCCACTTATCTACGTGCCCTAAAGAAGCTAAGCATTTTTGAAATCTTGACTTTTAGCTATAAAGAATAACATAAGGTAAAAAGCAGATTCTTAAGCACTGCTGGGGAATAAGTACAGAATTCCTTGACCAATGTTTAATGCTTGCATTTTTTTTTTTTTCTAATCAATACAAATTTAAATAGAGTTTTGTTGCTTAGCACAGAACACATTTTGTAGTCTAATGCCTCCCAAAATGTTTCTCTTTCAGGTATTATTCGCCTGGATATTCTGAGATTCTTCTGGAAAGGGTGGAAAGTTATCAACCAGTTTTATAAACTTTGATTTTTTTATTAGAGCTGTATTTCACATTTATGCTTTTATGACTGCAATTCAAATATAACTGTTAAAACTCTTCCTAGATTGCGAAATCTCATTCTACTGTGTGATCCATTGAGAGACCTCAGGACTTCCAGAAAGATATATGTTGTTCTTTATAAAGTTATCATAATTTCGTATTCCTTTTTTGTTTTCTTCTAACATCACTACCATGCTACTAATGCAGCATGTATCTGGAATTTCAGGCAGGGGTGATGGTTTATCACAGAAACTTTGCAGAATCAGTCATTTCCTTTTCCTTCCACAAGAAATGTTTGTGATTATTTCATTCAAATTTTGGCCTTCTCGGTACTTTATCCATTTCCCCTTTTGTCTTTGTATATTGCTTAGAGCTTCCCCACCTTGGTGAGGGGAAAAGGTACCTTTTCTAACTGTGAAATTCATTCCATTATGAGATATCTCCTACCACTATCTTTCAGAAAGTGGTTTGATTTTGCATCTCCAAACATATGCATAACTACAAAACAAAAAAGCAGTGAGATCTGATTGTGATAAAAAGACCATATTCTGCATGAGACACTGGTGTTAAGGAGAAGACATCTGCACAAGTCCTCATCATTAGGGCAGGATGCACTGTGGAGGGATGGAGCGATGCTTGGTTGGGTATATATATATCTGTCCCTCTTGGAAGGGAAGGGTGAATCCGGGGCTTCAAGGGGTACCACAGCAGGACCCTGCGGGCTGCTGCCCCACGTGCCTCAATGAGGCTCTGGAAGAGTCAAGAATTGCTCTGCTGCAGGGATACTGTTAGCAAAGGTTTGAACAGAGAGGACAGCTGAAGATACTTGACTCCCACTGATTTGTGTGTTGAGACTAAGGTTCTCTTCAAGAAGAGAAATCACTGCAGAATTGAGTTCAAACCCGTTTGGAACTTGGACAGTTTTGAACTTGTAGACCCCATATACCTGGAGAGTATTGGAGGTACTCTTGCTTCTCTGTAGGACATTCTGGGAATATTTTTGTCCTGTTGTATAATGTGAAAAGACTTCTACATTCTGCTTACTCCTCTGGTGTACCATAGTAGGAGGGAGCAACATATGGCCTACTAGTATTCATTAATATGATATTGCCACTTACCTTTTTCTTTGTTGTTGTTGCTCTAGCCATTTTTATCTATCTTCTTAACATGTGATACATTTTTCTTTCAAAGAGTAATAAACAATGTTTCTGGAATGGGATGCTGAAATATGGCTACCACAGAGGGAAGACGATATTTGAAAACCCCTGCAGAAGAGAAACTTGCCTTACTCATTTAATACATTTAAGAAAGTAAGGTTATAAAACAGTCTCTTCTATTACTGTAAAACAGGAGCAAAGGCTTACAGCAGTTGGAAATGATTTAGAGTAGGTTTTCTCTGCCAAATTCTAAATTACTATTTTCTTTTATTCTTGTCAGCATCTTCAACAGTTTACAAAAGCCTTGATGGGCTATCCTGTGCTAAGGCTTAGTTCCCCAGAGGCCTGAGCTCCTGCTGTGAGGTCCTTGGTGCTCTCGGATACTGTGCAGCAGGAGCAGGGGATGCAGCATGTCTGGCTGTGTGGACTCCAAACTGAAGTGGGGACTATTGGTGTCATAAAACCATTTCTGCTGGGTTCTTCCCTTAGACCACACCAGAACGAGCTCTTGGAACTAACTTATACCAAATGTCCCTTTTGGCTTTTATATTCTGATACTATTAATACTAGGGCACTAGCAGCAAAACACTTTTCACTAGACTTAATGCCCAATAAATTTTTGCACAGGCATTATGCATATGTAAAAATGAAATCCTACCAATTTCTAATAGAGCGTGTAAAGCAAGGGCTTCCCGAGAATTGGAAAGGAGCTGAAGCCTTTATTTCCCCCAGGAGAGCAGAAGTGCTGCCCAGGGCTGGGGCAGTTGTGGTGCAGAGGGGAGGCAGGGTAGGGCTCATAGCCGTGTGCTCACAGCTCCTCGTGTGCTCGGGGGCTGCACACACGCGTTGCTAACGTGCACGTTCTGTGTGCAGAGAGCGAAGAGGCTGCAGGCCCCGGCGGATGCGCTCCCGCTGTGTCAAACTGCGCTACCCAGCAAGGATTCCACAGGGTTAGACATCAGCGCCTAAACAATCTGTTCAATCTTTTCAACTTTTTCTGATTCCTGACAAAGGCAGTGATTGCACCAGGCAAACCTTTGGGGTGATCTGATTGTGCAGCATGCCATCTAAACCAGACGTAGCATAAATATGTCTTTATAGCCGTTATGCAGTTTATTCGTAGGCCAATGGAAGCGTTTGGCCTCCTGTCACAGGCCCCTCTCCAGGAGGGAGCACATCCCATTGGGAAGGTGCCAAATCCTCTCACCCCCTCTGAGACGCCTGGGCTCTCGGTTGTGGGTGGCTGGGGGCATCACACAGGCCCCGGGGGCTGGAGCCTCCCTGCAGCCTGTGCAAGGCGGCGCGGCTCTGCGCCTGGCCTTAGCAGCACCACGAGCACGGAGTCGTAGTTAGACTTGCACCGCTAGGGCCAGCGTTGCTTTTTCCTCTGTAGTGTTTCACTAGCTCTGATGCAGAGTGTTCCCGTCTCAGCCCTCGTTTGGCTTAAGCCATCGTCTAAAACTAGATTAATGTTTGTAATTGCTACTTTGGCAAGCTGTAGCTATGTGTCGTTTGTCTCAATTTCATAGAATAAAATATAGATTTGCATTTTAATTCATTGTGTAAATGCTGTTTTCATGCTATTTTGTGGCTGCGGTACTAGGGATAATGAGGAACAGACTCGTTTTGGAGCTGAGCCTGACACCTTTGGATGTCTGTCTCACCTTACCACTCACCAGTGCCTGAATTTCTCCCTCTTAACTCAAGGATATAGAAGAGTTTCAAGTTAGAGTTCACAAAGTAGGCACACAAACTAAAAGTAAACCAGGACTTTGGTCTTGAGAGCAGAAGTAGATTTAAGCCAAAAGATCATTTTACCAGTTCCTTTCACTCTAGCATGGGGACTTTTGCATTCAAGGCTTTGCAGATCTTCTCTGAGGGCCCGAGATATGATTTTTGTCTACATTGTTTCATATGCTGTTATACCTACAGGTGTAAGATTCGTTGAAGGAACAAGTGAATTCATAATTTTTCCGTTCAGCAGATGAATTAAATGTGTACAAAAGCTCACTTCTGTATCAGAGCCACCAGAAACTAAGAGCTTCTGAAAAGAGAAGATTCAAAAAGTTCAATGGTCACGTGTATGATCTGGTCTGCATTTCCAGGGATTTACCAAGAGATTGCTTTGTCTCACCTGAAGCAATCAATATGCCAGAGATCTTCATTCTCAGAAACAAACAAAATGTAGAAGCAAGTGAAGGGAAGCAATAAAGGAGGAAATGAATCTCACAAAGCAAACATGAAGTTACTGTCATTAGGAGGTGGATGGGATCGCCACTGTTCCTGATTTGGTCTAGAGGGTTGTGAATTAGCTTAGCCAGAAGGAAGTTTGAATTCCACAGACAGGGAGGATTAACTAGAGCCCTCTGGTTTCTGAGCACAGAGAGGTGGATGACTGCAGTCCCAACACGACTCTGCCTGTCTGAGCCTTGGGCTCCAGTATCTCACGTACTTCAGTTTTAAATCTCACTGTGTGGACATGGTACCAAGGAAATATGAACTAGCCCTAGACTGAAAAGCCAGTCGCTTGCACTGACATAAGATTCCCTTTATGGGCTTGGATGATCATTTCATCTCTGTATATATTCTCTTCTTAGCTGTGAGTTATCTGTTATACTCCTCTGTTAACTTACAGAAGTGCTGGAGGGCTTAATTCAGGTGAGAAAGAGAGATACAGCAGGTTTTAGCTTCTTTATAACTTAATACCATGTTCAGAAATGAAAATTATTCAAGAACTTTCAAACTGTACCTAAGAAATGTTTGAGAAGCTGATTTTCATAATTTGAATTGAACTGAAAAGACAGTGGATTCTGTGAGTTTCCTCATCTG
Organism: Crypturellus tataupa; assembly: GCA_034781795.1. NCBI lineage: Eukaryota > Metazoa > Chordata > Aves > Tinamiformes > Tinamidae > Crypturellus > Crypturellus tataupa. The sequence continues at coordinate 1,445,746 of JAWLRI010000942.1, read as the reverse complement.
ATACAATTTGAAAGAATCCAAGAGAAAGAGGAAATTACAATGTCTCTCATGACTGTACTAAAACTATTGATGCCATTTTTCTCTAATGCTTAATACTGATGCTACTATGCTATATTCTGCAGTCAACGCTATAATTTAGCTAGTGAAAATACTAATTATGTTATTACCATTGTACCATAGTTCAAGATATTGCATAAAAGATTGAATTAGAAAATACATATAAGCAGAACTAAAGCATATTTTACTGATGAGAATGCTTTTCATAACAAGAAAGCTCTTATCGAACTGTGCCATCCTTCACAGGAAGCTGCTCTCACTTAGGTGAAACATGGTCCTTACTGGTCTGTGTCCTCTCCCACGCAGAGGTCTGATCACAAGGTAGCTGAGTGCCTCCTGAAGAGCTGAGCACCATCAAGTTGGTTGTCTGCAGTAGAGACCAGTTGGGTTCAGTGTTGGGCACTAGCAGGCACTAGGCAGGAACTATGGGGAGGTACCAAAGTCGCCAGCAGATTTCTACAGAGATTTTGGCAGCTTTTTCTTCCTTGATAAGAACACATTTGTGACTAATTCCTAGCTCCAATCTGAGTTGAGTCATAGGTACTCAGTTTAATTTTGGACATTCCTTTTATCATAAAAAATGTGCAGGAGGGATACCCTGTTAGATTTCTTACTTTAAATCTAGGTTCTTGATTATTTATTTCTGCATCAAAATCAGTGGCAAAACTCTTCTTCATAATCTTGCGGCAAGATTTGTGCCCTTTGTTCCCACAGAAATTTAATCTTCGGTCATCCAGACTTGCGATGTGTTTTATCACTATTGTCATATTTTCTGATCATTGTCATAATATGTCTGATGTTTTCTATGCATGCTAAAGCAATTGTCAACCTGGAAGGTTGGATCATTACCAAGATTGAGCTTTTGTTGCCCAACAGTGCTATAATTACGTTTTAGTCTATTGAAAAAAACATGTAGATGTCTCATGGAATTATGTTTATGAGAAGACTGAAGCTTCATTTACTTGCAATATCATTAGAGCTCTGAGACAGGTTTATAGCCTTGTACATGGTGTTGGTTTAGACAGAGTATTTATTTGGTCACACCCAGCCAAAGGTTTCCTTACTAAATTAAAATAAAGGCTGGTTAGTTCAATGAATTACAAAGATATATAGCATAATTTCTCAAGTCACAGAAAATGAGCCCCAACACTGGAAATCAGTAGAGGATCAAAAATGATGTATATACTAGGTTTAATATAAACAAAGAGGGAAGGTAGTTTACTGAGTTTAGTTCATTTTTTATGATTCAAGTAATGTATAAAATCAGGAAAGAACAACTCCTATTTATAATCTGTTCTGACATTTGTATAACTCCTCCCCATATATATATACACAGATGTCCTTGCAAGCATGGTCAGTTGAGACCGTAATATATTCTAGCGTTACTTTCACAAGACTTTCCCCTGTAAAGCATCTTTAGTGCTTCTTGCCAGTGGGAGAGCAGGTCATTGGCAGGTCTTCTGCCCATTAATACCAGTTTTATGCTACTAATTTCCATGAGGGTCTGCCAAATCCCACCTGATTCCCACTGTGGTGAGAATCAGGCCTTGGATCAATGTCACCTCTGCTCCTTTGTGCCGGGAACAGTCCTGCTTCTTGCTGGGAACAAAATAGAAGTGATGAAATTACTTTTTTTTTTTTTCATCCAACAAGAAAATGGGAGGATAAATTTCCAGTTTTAAATGTGAGGATGGTAGGAAATATTTTCAAACTTTGAGGGACTGGCTTGAGCTCTGTATATGCAGAAGACTGCACCACCTGCTCTGCAGGGGATGAGTCAGAAAGGGGACTCGGAGGAACCGGGAGCACTTCCCATTATCTGCTTTGGGAAGTGAGTACATGGGGGAGCTGCATGTTTTCCGTCCCGGTGGTGAGCGATGCCTCCTTCTGGAGTGACCTTCTAGAGCTGCGTGGGGCTTGTCGCTGTGCCTCCTCCTGCCTCGGGGCCTGGCACTCGCGCCTGGTCTGTGCCATGCTGGTGCTGGTGCTGCTGCTGCTGCTCACGCCAGCGTGACGCTGCCTCGTGCTTCCTATGGACATCCCTGCTCCCGGGGAGCTGCCAGGAGGGTAACTTCACCAAGTCCGTCAGCCCTGTAGCAACAAGAAACGCTCCTCCTCCGGACGGTCACTCCAGAGCAAATCCTACCCTACCTTCTCCGTGAGAACTGCGAGAGCTTGGGGCACACCAGAACATGGGGTGGGCCAAGCTTCCAGGAGAGCAGGCGTTGGACCTGCGCGCATGGCCGTGGAGATGGAGCCGGCACCGGGCTGGCCCTGGCTGCAGGGCTGGCTCCCCACCGCGGCCCAGCCAGCGCGTCAGGCCGGGGGAGCTGTGTGTCCCTCCGGCCGCGGTGCCGCTGCTTGGGCGAGATGTGGGGAGGACCTCCCGCTGCTGCCGGCATCTCAGGGGCGGCGGGAGGCTGCGTTAGTGCTTTGAAGCCGAAAGCTGCCGCACGAGGGCTGAGTGTTATTGCTGTTTACTGAGCTGATCAATGCGTGGCTGACCTTAGTTCATTTTCTTGCGGTAATTCTCCTGGTTAAAGCGGAGAAAACGAAGCATTTTGATGACAGTGTTTTAAGAAATTGCCATTTGAGAAGTTATGGCTGTGCCTGTGATGCATGGCCCCATCTGACAGCAAGGGTGCAAAACTTCGCTTTCATTCTGAGGTGTAGAGTTGCTGTTTGGATCATTTCCCCTAATTTTTCCATCTTTTTTTTTTTTTTTTTTTTTTTCCATGCATGACCTACTAGTCACAAAATCTGTTAAAATTTTGCCATTGACTCCAATGAACATGAGGTCATGCACCTCTATCTTAGGTCTAAAGAAAAGCCAGTTGTCAGAGGTTTTTTTGCTTTAGAACCTGATTTTGTGTTCATGCTAGTATTGCTGTCCTGTGGAAATATTTGATAAATTTACTGTTTCATTTAGCAGCTGTCTTAAAATAATTTAACTACTCTGACCTAAGCAGCGGTTCTTAAGAGATTAAAAACTTAAAGATGAAAAAGTCCAGCAGTGTCTCTCTCTTTTTTTTTCCTTTTTTTTTTTTTTTTGCATTTTGTATGTTTATTTTTTAAACTGGCTTTGAAACTGCTTCATAAGCAATTTGGGTTCATCTGCATAATGCAGGAGAGAGAGGAGTGAACGCTGGTTTGCTGGTTTACTGCAGCTCGTTTTGTGACCGCCTGAGAAAAATGAGTCTTTTACCCTCTTGAACATCATCTGGAGTTATAACAAAATGTGTTCTCAGCTGGATTCCTTCTATGTGAAATGAAACAGAGCTGCATCTGTACACACCTAAAAAGGACACATAACTACAAAAGATATTGAAAATCTGTATTTTGCTGGCTCCCTGGAGAATTTTCTGTAATCTTAATGAAAATTATTTGAATCTTGAAGGATGGATATACCTCCCCCTTCCCCCAGCCTCAGCAGTCTAAAGGACCAGACCCGGAGTTCTTTTTATGTATTGCCAAGTCACTTGAGAAGATGCTAGTGTGAAAAGCCCTAGCAATAGCTAGTGAAAGAACCAAAAAATAATATTTAAAAAGGCTATGAAAAATAATTTGAGGAAAAAATCAGTAGTAGGATAATATTTAAAAAAGAAGCTAATTAAACTTCAATTGAGTTTTCAATCCTGTCTGCTGCAGGCGCATGAAATGCGGCGCTCGCGTGTTGTGAGTCCAGGGGTGCCAGAGAAGCGCGGAAGAGCGACTCGAAC